>VNJV01016748.1:0-24229 GCA_008042635.1 Drosophila nikananu
TATGAAAACTAGAGGAATTCTTGATCCAACTTCGATAAAATTTTTTTAATTTAGTTAAAATGGCATAATCTCAAAGTAAACAAAGTTTTATAAATTTATCTCAAAAATTTCCCAATTGTTCCTATGAAAGCTATAGGATATAGTTTTCTGATCCCGATCATTTTTATTCAGAATCATCCTATAATTACTTAAATACGATTGGTAAAGTTTCAAGTTGATACCTTTAATATTAACGGAGTTATTAATTTTGGCCAACAAAAGTGGCATTCTGAACCATAGTGCAGTGGTGCCGTGTGCCCCCAGGGCACACGCACAAGCCGTCACAGTCACAGGCTGGCCGGCGGCAGCAAACGTCAGGTTCGGGGGACATCCTTCTGGTTCTTGCTACTACACTTCAAAAATAAATGGTTAGGAATTTTTTAAGGATTAAAGCGAAATCCCGAAACAAATTACTAAACTTTCTTGAGATCTAATTGAAGCGATCAAAGTCCTCGAGTTTGTCAAGTTCCCTTTTAAAATTTTAATTATTCTCGATTTTTATATTACAAAGAGGAAACAAATCGTGCCTGGAAATTTAAACTTGTTGATTTAAGGACTCAACTCCATTTCGTTTAGTGTGCCTTTCACGTTGCGACAATTTAATGCCCTGCTCTTGACATTCGGCCGGACCCGGACCCGGATCCCCGGCCTGCCCAGCCGATTTAGGTGAGTCCGGCATAGTGGCGACCCCTTCTTGGGGGTGGGCAGTGCAATTTGTCTGTTTGCCCACTCGACCTCGGCCCGTTCTCTGTCCTGTGTTGCGGAAATTATTATTTTGTTTAATGATTTGTGCTTAGTTTCGTAATTGAGACTGGAAAAGGAAAGTCGCAGGAGCAGAAGCGGGGCCGGGGAGATGGACTGCTCTGCTCTTGACCCACAATGGAAAATGCTAAAAAAATGAGAAAGTGGAAAACTATCGGAACTAAGAACGTTGCTGTTGTTGTTTTCCCTTCGAGAGGACAAAACTCATTCCAGCGTGAAACGGCAAGTGAAGGGAAAGGATGAAAAATTCTGTTTATAAATTTTGTTGGCATCGAAAATATTTGGAAACTGTCGCTCGGGCAGAAAGTTCATTGTCAATTGATTTCGCAGCCAAGCGGATCGAAAACATAAAATCCAAGGACCTTCCAAATATTTCTCCGTTATTAATCGAAGGTATTTGGTTTCAGACCCAACGGGGAATTTGCTGACAGGAATTTTGTTGGCAAACTAAAACCAAAAGGATAAGGGGTTGTTCAGGGAAAAGTTATAAATTGTGTATTGCATTCGGCATTCCATTCATAAAAGCTGCCCTCAGGGTTGTGAATAAATCTAAAAAATTTCATTTTAGGGAAATATAATTTAATTAATGTAATTTGTTTCCTTCCTAGAAATACATTCAGATTACTTCGCATATTTGTTGCTGTTGAATCATAAACTAACTAATGCTGGCTTGTCAATTATAATTGTGTCTGTTTTATTAATTTACCGAGTAGAGAAGTAACTACATTTACTACATATTACATTTAAATTATGGCCGTCTGGATTTATTCACTTCGCTTTACGTTGCAAATTGATTTCTAACATTAACGGCAATTATTAACATTTAATAAATACAAATGCACACTTTAATTGCAAGTACATTCAATTGAAATTGCAGATCATTGATGCATTAAGTTGAAGCGCATTTGGTCGAATAATTTAATTAAAAATTAAATGCAGCCATAAGCAACATTCGGAATCGTGCCGGCCAAAAAACCTTCGCTGTGGTTAAAGCCCATAGGAAAATGAAGGGACTCAATTGAAATTCTCCCACTGCATAATTATTTTGTGTGGGCAGGCGTTGAAATCCATTTATCAGCGAACTATTATACGACGAAATTCCATATTTTATGAAACAATATCCGATAGCATTGCATCTGTAGCTGGCAAATTAAATGTGGTTTCCAATTAAAACCGGAATGAATGTGACAGACAATGGCTGCCGGATCCACCGGCAACTCGGAAAGGTTTTCCGCCGAAGCGATTCGGAAAGCTGATTGAAAATGCCCTTTTCGTCGAATGAATCAGGAAGGAAAACAATTCAGCCCATATATAATTATCAATTTTAATGTTGCGTACATACATTTGTCATTAAGATCCTTGAGAGGCGGGTGGAGGGAGCATTTTTCTTTTATTTTGGTTAATCATTCAACGGAGAGCTTTTCACACAAATTACTTTTTATAATTATTTATTTAATTTTATTTCGTTTTCTTGTGAATGTTTTTAAATAATAAAACAGCAATTAAAGGAGCTGTTTAAAGTTGAAACTGCTTTGTTCTCCTTATTAACCGAATCTTTGTGTCAAAGTTGTAGGAAAAGCTCAAATATCGGTCAGATTATTTACGCATTCGATTTGTTTTCCACTTCATTAGGTAACGCTGTATTTTTCGGTACTGGGACTGAATTTTTCAGAATTTTGCATACACTTTCGCTTGAATTCAGTTTTAAGGCTCGTTGCAGTTTTACACACACTCATGAAATGCCCAGGAGCGTAAAAATGAAAATGCATTGCATAGTTTTCGGGGCGCACATGCATCCATTTTCCCTCTCACCTCCTCTCAATCCTTGCCTGCCCCTCCTCGGGGTATGGAGCTGCTCAGTGGATGTGGCCAAATTAATTCAATTTCATCTGAAGTCTCCGAGTCCTTCGAGCTCTGCATGGCTGATGATAGGCGGCTGTTTGGTTTTGCGTTAAACTCACCGCTTGACTGGCTGGCTGGCAGCAGCCGCAGGATAAATAGTTGTGGCCATGAGACCGAGTTGCCAGTGCCCGAATTGCGAGCTGGGGTTAAATAAATAAAGCAAAATATTCATAATTGTGGTAAAAAAAATACTGTAAGTTATTAGGAATTTTGTGGTTCTTATCCCAGAGAGTTGCTTTATATTTTAATAATAGAAATATATTCAGAATAATAAGTATTGCTTACATTTCTCTAATTTAAGCTAGAAATGCCAGTGTACTTAACTGATTCGGCATCACTTGTTCGGTGTCCAAAGCCTGTTTACTCACTTAGGTAACTTCCGTCGATCCGCCGCTTTGTCTGCGCATACCAAATGAAGCGGAAGAACTTCACGTGCCGCCATACAAATTGAAAATCAATGCCAGGAAGTTGGAATCCAAGATGGCCTGGCCTGCCTTCTGAGTTGTTCAACCCATTGAAGCCGCCGGGCTGCCCCATAAATCGCCGCTCAACTTCTGAAGTGGCCATCGAGGCCTTTTTCTGGGCTCGCCTCCCTCCAATTGGTCGGCATATTTACCAACAACAGACCGTCGTTGGCCTGAAATGGCAGGATAATAAGAATGGCTGCGGTATCGGGCCCAGCACTCCACAGACACAGACAGCTTTGCACAATGGCAGGATATTCCGGCCGAATGCTCGGCTCTCGAGTGAATTCTTTGACTGGAGAATCCTCGAACCGAGAAGAGCTTGAGTGGTTAACGTATGATGGCGTAAGATGTCACTTGCCACCACAACGTATTAATTTAAATATTGATTTTCTCGAGTTAATTAAGCAGAAATTAAATATTAATCTCAAGGGAACCTCAGGTGAACTGTAGTTAAATGTATTTAATCCTTGTTTCTTGTGACTGTGGAAATAACAGATATTACTCAACAACTCACATTTTATTGGAGTATTGAACGTTGCAAATTGTAACAAAATAAATCTTCACATGCTTAATATATTTAATTTATTATTTAATATTATTATTTTAAAATGTAGGTTACAAATTAGCCTCTTACCCAATACATCCCACTGTGCGCTCTTTAACTACTTGACCGTTATGAATTGACTTTCCTCAATGGGCTCCCCAGCATTGCATTGCCGGAGTGGAGATAATGAAATTTACATTTTTTCCACCCCATCCCCATCTTCCAGCCGTCGTCCTCTCACTTTCCCTCGCTGCGTCCTGTGGCTTCCTTGCTCGCCGCATTTAAGAGCCATGCGGTGTGGCAATGCCTTGGCCTGCGTTTGCATAGCTTTGCATAATAGTTTTTACAGCTGCTTCAAAGGCATTGCCAGCCACGCATTGTGGGTGGCAGGTGGCTGAAAACTGCACCGAAAAAATTACGGAAAAGGTGATAAACCTTACGTGATATAGCCAGTAAGGGAATATGTCTTTAAAATTTCATGATTTATATACCAACTTTAGATCTTTAAGTAATTTAAAGAGTTTTTTAAAACCAAAGAGATTTTCTCACCGTGTGGTTACACGTTCCTTTTGGCTTCGCTATGTAAGCGGATTGATCCCTGCCCCCGGCGGACCGCGCTTCCTTATTCTGTTTTCACTGTAATCATGTTTGCAGCGCGTATACGTATGCGGGCGGGTGGTGGTGTGTAAAGGTGTATGTGTATTTACCGTAATTCAGCTTACAGCTTCAGCCCAGGTGAGTGTTGCATAAATTTGCAAACATTTTGCAAGTCAGCATCAGCCCGCCAGTTGTCAGCAGAGGCGCCGCAATGGGAGGTGAAAATATTTTTTAAAAAGTGAAAATATGTGAAAAGGACTTAAGATATTTATCAGGAAAAATATATTAAACATAATATTACATTTATCAGTTTTTAAATAAAAACCTACTGTTCAGTGGGTCGGTATTTCTTCTGTCTTTTTGGAACATTTTAATTCTACAAAAAATCCCTGAAAATATTTTCTCATTCCGCCCCTGACTCTGAGGCACTGGGCTTTCTTCCTTAACCGTACTTGTCGCCTCCATCGGCATAGTCATCAGCATAACGTTCATCGCCATCACCATCACCATCAGCATCATCAGCATCAGCAGTTGCATTGCGGGAAAGGCAACAAACAACGCGAGAGTCGCAGGTTGCCTGCCGGGGAATTGATTTTCCCCTTTAACGATGTGGCACGCAATGCGAGGAGTGTCCCTGGCCCTAAGTCCCTACCTACCTTTGGCAATATCCCCGTTTGCCGTTGTGCATGTGCAACATCAACAGGGACAACAATACGCACGACTTTGCCTCAGGGCAGACATTGAAAGTCATTTTTCATGTCCTGTTTTCAGAACTCAAATAGTACACGGAACAGGGAAAGACTTTATGATTGGCAGAGTCGTAATAAAATGGAAGTAAAATAGAAATAAGAGTTATTGTCGGAGGGTGGAGCACATTGGTCCGAAAATATTTAAGTGTAAAATTTTAATAAATAATAATAAATAACTACATAATAAATATTCACTTCTGTGTCACCTAACTATTATTTTAAATTAAATTTAAAATTCAATATATTCTGAAGTTAAAGTAAAGTTATGGCACTCTTCGCCACTGTATCTCTATTCAAAAACAAAACTCCTAAAGTCCCCTGTCAGGTCACCGGTTTTCAATAAAAACTAGTTTTATGCAACTTTTACTTTCTGCAGCCTGGATTTTCCGCGAGGGAATCGTGAACACACACCCAAGCTATTGAAAATATGATTTCCAATTCAATTGCCGACCACGTAACTCCGTTGGCAACGAAGTTGCTCTGAAGTCAATGAAATTGAAAAAGCATGTTAACCCGCTGCTGTTGCGAAAGGGAAAACAAATAACAAATGTAAACGCTCAGACTTGTTTTCTTGTCGCAGTCACAAGATACAGATCCGCCTCATCAATCAATGTACCTTGGACGTGTGGGTGGAAATTCCCTAGAAGAAGGATTGCATCTGCTGGATGCAGACATTGCCCAGGCATTTCCCCTCGCAATTAGTGTGCAGACCCACAAGGATCTAAGGAAAAAGTGAGCAAATTTATGTGAAAATGCAAGTGGTTCGATTTTTCATGGCCTGACGGTCCGCACAGGACTCACTTTGATTGTCGTCCTTGACGTTGATTTGATGAATTATTGATTTGTTTGATTAATCGTCGGATGGCCTGCTGTGTAGTCCAAAGGATGCCAAGCAGCAGGCCCTTGTGCACAGGGAGAAATGTGTAAAAATGTATTTTTATACCTATATAAATACTAACAGTTGGTTGTAAACTAAAAGCTAACCTATTATTTATGGGAATGTGCGCTGTAGACACAATACACTTCTAATGAAACAGAAAATATTCTATGTGAAAATCCTTTCTTGTTTCTCGTGTTTCCCAGTGTGAATCGGCTGAGTGCCAGCGCTTTACTAGATCCAACTTTAATGGAGCCCAAGACAATTGGCCAATTATGCGAACAATTGACTGTTAAATGCAGTTTTATTTATTTCAAGAAGATTAAAACTGCTGCAGTCGACTCCTAGTTCTTAAGCGCTCCTTTAGCTTTCTGTGCACATTAAAGACCCTCGCTCTGACACGCCCCCCAAAGATAAATGGGAGTGGGGTGTGTGGGGGGGCGGAAAAAGTGATGAAGAAAACCGGCGAAATGAAGCAAACGAAGAAAAATGGAAGGATGCGGCAAAAAGTTCGAGGAAATATGAAAAACAACGGCGGCAGCAATTTGCAGCAAGGACGAGCAGGACATGCCACAACAATGGCCGTGTTTGTCCGCGAGGACGTGCCCGCAGGATGGCGACCAGAATGGGGGCGGTGGTGACTCCGGGCAGAGGCCACAAAAAGTTACCCAACGTCGGACAAGTGTCAAACATAACGGAAGGACGAAAATAAAGAGTAGATGCTAAGGACACGCGGCCCTACAGTCTCCCAGTAAATTCAGCGGAAAACGGAAGTGCCCGGTAAACATTATCATAGTCGGTGGCATCCTTGCTTTCAGGGATAAAAGTTAAGCGGAGTAATCGCAAGTCCTGGGAGCTAAAGTTTTTGCTATCCAAATAAACTAATTTTCGTTACCTGTATTTAATCAATAATGATGAGTATTTTGTGGTAAAAATAGTAAGGGTATAAGGATGTTCTTTTAACCCCTATTATTGGATTTTAATGAATTTAAAAGTATATTTTTCTTGTTGTTTCGTTTGTCCTTGTTTTCATTCAGATCTTCTAACTTGTTCGTTTTTAATTTGAAGAATTGTATCAAAAAAGTACACACATCAGTAATGTACATTTCACCATGTAAACATTGTCGTTCCTCCTTTATTTTTCTAACGAGAAATCGTGCTCATCGCTCACTTCCCACAACCCAGAGTCTACCTCTTTAAATAACCATCCATCCCTCCATTTGTGTGTGACTGTGTGGTGTGGGCCAGGAGTGCATGAGTAAACGAAAATGTTACAAAAAATTGAGCACAACACATTAAATGTAAATCAACATTAGCCACGACATTATGATTATGCTGATGGACAGAAACATTTGGGTGACTACCGGAGAACATTAATCAAAATCATAAACGTGCCCCAACCATTCGAGTCAATGCTAAACGAAACTTCCTCCGAGGAAGTCTGGAAGCGTAGGCCCTGGCAAACGGTGACCTAATGTTCAATTTTTATTGCCCCAAGCCGAAATGAATCGATTCCTTAATGTATGCTGAAGTAGAAGACAGGCAAAACACAGCCAGGAAGCCGTACGCAGGAGGGACAGTTCGATAACTCGTATGACATTTGCCATTCGCCTCCATGGATGATTAGGCAGGCGGCACCCAGACCAGCGCCACGCACATATAGCATACATTATGTATGGGCTTAGGTCCTGGCCCAACTCCCTGCTCAATCAGGCGAGGGAAAAAATGCCACCCCCCTAAGGTAAGTGGGCCAATTTTGCTGACTTGTCACTTCCGGTCAAATGGCTTTGAATGCCGCCAAACCATCCCGGCCACAGGGGCATAAATCTGACAGAACGGAGGTAAACATATATACACCAGGGGAATGGCAATGGTAATGTCGTTGGGCTTCGGTTTCGGAATAGGAAACGGTGGCAATCTGTGAAATTTGAGGATGCCGTTGAATTCGCATGAAATTAATGAAATTAGGCGACGACAATGAATTTCCCTGCTGTCAATAATTCACCATCACCTACACATTATTCATAACCGAGCTTGCATAACCTGGGACATTGCTTGGATGTGAGTGTTATACATATGTTGGGACCGGGAGAAGGGTCGATTTTTCCACTAGCTTATTCATGACAGTTTATGAATCTGTAAGTGATTTTTATGCGAGTTTATCGACATTGCCTTTGACACGTCCAAGAACTGAGCTCTATTGTATAGCAACAGTTGCCAAAAACGTTGGGTTAAATTTTATATATTTAGGAAATCCACTGAGCTTAGTTTTCTGCACTTGGCAAGGGCTTAATTTGAAGGCTTTTAATATATTTTAATGCTTAAAAAGGAATTAATGTATATATTTAGAAACAAAATTCCTGAACGGAAGCTCAGTAAATAATTGAAAGAACTATCTTCAATAAAATACTCCCTTGTTAAGACTTCTAATCAGCTTTTCATGTGAAAATATGTTTTCCCTTTTAATAAGTTCATTCAAATTTAAGTAAGTAGCTGAAAAATCGATGAATATTGAATCCAAATGCCAAACAAAAGTCATGCTGAAAAGGCTGAAGGAATTTTCCTTTCAGAAAAGGACAACGCTTAAAGAGACAGACTTGCCGCGTAAGCCCTGACCTGTGACATGGGCCAATTTCAAGCTTTGCTTACTACTCAGACCGTTAAAAGACCCCTCAAGAACTCGGCCTTGGCCTAATAGCCTTCAGCCTTCGGTAGTTCAAACGACTTTCGCGCTGCGTCAGCTGGCTCCGGAACAAATTAACTCATTTGTTCTAATTTAATCTTATTACATGGAGATTTATTGCCTTGCGCATGATATGGCAACCCTTTCGGGCCCTGAGACCTTTGCGGATGCCACCGCCCACCGCCCATTGCCACCGCCCCATCTGACTCAGCTCAGTTAACTTCAGTTCGGCTCAGATGAGTTCGGGGCGGAGGTGGAAGGCAGTTTAAAAAGCGATTCAAGTGAAAGTGCTCGAAAGTTAATTATGATTGATTGAGTGCCATTGAAGTTGACAGGGGCGGGGGGAATTGATTTTCGTGACTGCTGCGAGTCGAACATTTGACAGCCGCCTGTAATTGACAGCCGAACATTGCGCATACGCACTGTTGATCGAAATTTAAAGAGTGAGGCGTGTAAACGACTTTGTCCGCCAGCTTGGCCGCCAAAGAACTGCCAAATTGAGTGGCTGCCAGCAAGGAGGTGACCATAAAACAAGTTAGGGTTTTATGGTTCCCCTGGGACCAGCACGGTATGTAGTATATAAATGCTAAATAATTAAAAATAGTAAAAGTTTAATGCGCGTCGGGTGCCATAAAAACAAATTACTAATGGCACGAACAGCGGCGGCAAAAATGGAATTCCGAATGTTAGCTTTTGGTTGGAGTGCACTGGGGAAAAAGAGGTTTACTGTTGGAAATACTCCTTAATTAGAAGTAGTTTTTCCGTTTCTCCTTTTTCTTTTCGAGTGTACATCCCACTTTTTGAGACCGGCAGTCTGTCTTGCTTCCTAATGAATAGGTATTACTGGGTTGTTCTCCTGACTGGTTTGCAGTTTGCATCCCGTTGCACCATCCCCCAGCACCGCCCAGTGCGTAAATCAGAGCAACCTTGTGCCTTGTGTCTATTTGTGTTGTCCTGATCACCAGTTTGCGGCATGTGAGCAGTGTTTTCGTGTGCGCCTCCCAGGAAGACAGCCATCTTGTGGTGGCACAGTGGGGTTGCCTGCGCATGAAATTCATGGAATTTCCACATTGATTTATATGCTGGGAAACTAATTAGTCCTAGCCACTGTCGAGGTTTGAATACCAACTATTTTGATTGTTGCCTGCCAAGGGGCCCACTGGCCATTGCAATCTAATTATAAAATAACAAATCATAACAATGCCAGGGAAGTGTTATTCAAAATAAAGTTAATTATATTTAAATGAAGCGGTGGTGCATTAAACTATTCATCAGCTTTTAGTTTGTGAATTATTTGATTTAAATGGAATCAAAAGAGATTGATTTAATGGAATTTGATTTAAATAATTTACTGGGCTGAATCATGAACTTGAAAGTAGTTTATATAGTTTAATCTGTATTTGTTATTTACAATATAATAAAGATTTCGTGTTGCAAAGGGCTCTCTTAGAGTGGTGATGCTTTCATAGATCCACTACAATTTAGACCCATTGTGTCTGGCTGGGATTAATCGGCCTGGTCGGTCCCTTCCCTCGATTTGCCTTTTTAATGTCCTCCTTCCCTGACTCTGGCTCTACATCTGTCCTTGTCGATGTCCTTGTCTGTGCCCCGGCGATTGTTCCTCCGTCTGGCCATGGTAATTTATGTGCAGCAATCTAAACTCATTTAGCAGGCAGCGAGGCGAATATGTGGCCAGGCACTGAGCCGCAGTTCTGGTTGGAGAGCCTCGCCCCCAAAACCCTACGACCTGACCTCGATCCTTCCACTGCTGCTCCCACGAGGGGGGTGTGAGGCCTCCAATGGGCAATGTTGGCGCTGTTTGTCCCTAAATTGCCTTCGGCTGGGCGAGTGCCCGTGGCGGTGCATCCATCCTCCACAATCGCATTCGCGAAATAGCCCCGCTCCCGCTGGAATGAAGTTATCCTGTTGACACTTGGCTTTGTTATATAAGCGCACCGCAGACTACACATTTACACAGAGAAAATTACTTTAGTTAATACAGAAATACAGAAGCTGTGCTACTTAATTCCGATTCTCTCTCCGGTTCAAGACCAATTTCACTAATGGCAAAGAAGGGGAAATAATTCTTAGGTGGAGGTCTTTTGAGGTATTTTGGTTCTGTGTACACACAAAACTTATTCAACTAGTTTGCACTCTGCTGATCCTTGGGCGCCCTGCCTGCCCCTTTGGCCCTTCGGCAGCTGTTGCTCATTTCCTTCGACATTTGCATCACAAGCAGCCGCACAAAATCAACAGACAAACAAAAGGTAAACATAGGCAGCCGCACACACATAACACACACTTACTCACCACACTCACAAACACACACCCACACCATTCACACTTTCATTCATATTTATTAAAAGCGTTCGTCCTGCGGTTGGCATTCCTTGCCGCCTATCCACTTTCCAACTTTTCCCTCTTGTCGTCGTCGACAGGCTTTTCATTTCAGTCTTAATTCCTTTTGAATAATATCTACCACTTAAACTTACAAAGCTTCAAGACCGCGCATGAGGCACACTGCCGCCTCAGCCAGTCACATGTATGTACTTATCGCCAAGTACAATTCACATCCGCGTTTCCCACCAGCAGGCATGGGCGCAGTGGCAAGAAGGGGATTTACATGTAATTACCTAACTTGTCCCCAATTATTTAAAGTTCTAGTTACGTTTTTAAAGGCAAAATCAATATTGTCTTTAAAGGGACGATTTTGTACTTTAACTTAAACTTAACTTCATTATAAAATATTATTAATTATTATTATTACTTTATATTGTATACTCTGTATACATGACCCAATATCACTCATACGCAGCGATGCCACGGCAAATAGGGGAAATGAATAAAAAAACATATATAGTTCTTATAATAGAAACTTACCATCTCAAACAATTCTTTAAAATTGTATAAACTTAGTAATAATTATTTATACATTAACAAACATATTTCAAGTACTTACAATTCACGTAAAAAATAAAACCAGCTTGTCTTGAACATAGGAATATTCCTATTCTTACGCTTTCTCAAGTGTTTATCTTCCCTAGGCTGCCTCTATATTTGTTATCCTGTGTTTTCCATATTTTATGTCATCTTGGAAACATTTATGCCCCCTTGCGCCCCTGTCCCAGTCAAATGGTAAACTTGATTTTGTTTGTGTTGGCTGTCTGTCATGGCCTCAATGTCAACAGCGAAGTCAAAGAGACCCGCAGGCCAAATGTGTTCCTCGAATTAATTATGGTTGTCGCCGCGCCAAATTGCAACAGTATTTTCGGTGGTGAACTCTAGCCTGCGAAGTATCTGCGACGCGGGGTAAAAATAATAACATAACAGCCAGGGGCCACGTGCTCTATAGATACATCTAATTATTGGGCTAGTTGGCTGGGATTAGCATAAGGAAGTCGCGATGGAAGGAGCGGTGAATATATTATATTTATTCCACGAGTTGTTGGTTTTACTTGCTAATTTTTCAATAACCGCTGGAATGGGCTGAAAAATAATCCAAGTAGAATATTTTTCAATTTAGATAAAAGGAATAATAGATTTTTAGGTAATACACCGTGTAAATACGCTAACAGAATATCCCAAATAGAATCCAAACCTATTTTTCAAACAGAATTTAGTATTAGTGGAGAATGAATGATGTTTGCATATAGCGAATCTAACAATTGCCAGCGAAATGAAATATTAAACTGCATTCAAGCGGATTTTTAGTGCCAAAGCCCCGGCATGCGTTTGTTCAATTGCATAGAATTGCATCCTTTTCAAAGGATATTCAATGCTGCGCCGGCTGACTCGCCACCAGAGCGTGAATTCTGCATTTTCAATTTCCCGTCATCGGCTGTGACTTTTTTATCTTCTCGCCGACGGCAGCAGTGTTCGTAGTATATTTCGAGGAGATCGCATGTCATGTCCGATGCCAGCTTTCTGATGATTACTTCTGCTGAAAGGCAAACTTATGGACAGCAGCTGCAGCACAGAGGTTTCTCTGCACACACGTAACTGGGATACTGGACGAGAACATCCTGTTGCTATGAAATCCTGTCACTCACCGGCAGAAGCATGACTGCAGGCAAGGAAAAAACAGCACCTGTCCGAACAGGGACTGCGCAGTATTTTTGCGAGGTTATTATTTTTATTTAAAACAATTATTCCTTGGTAAACCTTGCTACTGATTTAATGGAACTTCGTAAAAAAAAAAAACTTGCTTACACTGTTGGGTAAATGTTGACAAATTTACAAAGTAAGAGCTCTCACAGGGCTGCCTTTTTCCGTAAAAGTACAGGCAGTGCTGTTCGCCATGTCCTGCGGCCAACTGGCTGTCAATGCGAATATTTCATATGGAAAACAACTTTGACCCAGCGGCGCACGAGGCATCCCAATTGTTTGGCCAGGATACACGGTCCTCCGCCCCGCTGCTCGCAGGCTTCCTTAATTAACCACTGACCACTAGTTGCTGTCCCGTGTGTGCGTGCCGGGATGGGTGTGGGCCTGGGTGAGTGTGCGCCCCTGGCGAGTACGTGCTAATGTAAGCCTCGTCCTTTTAATTACAAAATTCCACAAGGCTGGTGCTCGGCCATTTGGACGCCAGCTGCAATGTCAAGTGGCTGAAAGAAAAGCCTGCCAGTTGCCAGACGAGGCTTTAGATCCTCGTTTGATTCATTTTGGCCAGCAAACAGTTCTCGTAAAACTGAAGCTTCGAATCCTGCCGAGGAAAAATCAACCTTCCTGCTTTGCTGCGCAGTTTTATTTAATTATTTTCAAGTGTTTATTTTTTGAAAAGCCTGAGGGATTTTTTAAATTTTATATTTGTATATATCAGATGAATTTGTATAATTATAATTACATAGTTTTAAAAGACAATGTTATACTTTAACTTAAATTTACCTTTATTTTAAAGAGTACAAATTATACTTTTCATATTTACTTTAAATTGTATTATCTTCTTTCTGGAATTTAATTTAAATATTTAATGAATATTTTAGTTAATTTAATTACAACTATTTAACTTTGGACTTTTATATAAATATCACACATACGCAGTGTGGCCAATAAATATAAGAACACCAAAATTTCAAGCGCTTAATATTCACTAAAAAAATAAAGTAAGCTTTTCTTTAACACAGGAAAGGCATACTCTTTCTATATGTTGGATTTTCCCAGCAAACAATTAATTATACATTATAAAGCTTTTAATAATCCTTTTCTTACTGTGTGCCGAACTAACTTAGCATTGTTTTGTCCTGCTGACGCGCCCAGAAGTCATGTCCTGCCCAGATTCCATTGCTGACACTCACCTCTCCGAAGCTCCACTCCTCCGCAGCTTCACCTCACCACGCAATTAGTGAAACTGCCAGTTTGGCACATTTCCACTGGCACCCTTCGCACTGGCTCAAAAGGCTTTTTGCATTTAAATTGGCATCAACTCGGCCACAACAACCCGACGATACGTCCGTGATAAACCCCGATTCTGCTGGCTGGCCGGAATACACTTAATTATGCTCCTTAATTGCCACGCCATCGAGTGTCTGCACGGGGCAGGCGTTCGCATTCGCATTCAAATGCCGATTGACGAACCGAAAATAATTGAAATTCAAATTCGGGACTCAGAATTGCGGACACGTTCAAGACGCCGCATCACTGTGAAGGAAAATCCGAGGACTTTTCCTGGCGGTTTCTCGCCTTAATTTCATGAATTTCATTTGCATTGTGAATGTCTGCAGTTTATATTGATGAAGAACGAACTCTTTCAGGTTGGAAGTAAACGAAAAAGGTGTCCAAACTTGTAACTTGTTGGTTGTTTCTCAGAAATAATTACAATTATTTTGATATTTAGTAAAGAAGAATAATGGGAAAATGATTTTCTTAATAACACATGTCTGTTTTAAAATCAAAAAGACTAAATTTCACCCTAATCTATGCTGACATATTTTCTTAATCTTTGCCTTTTTAAGCCCATCTGCGGGCGGCTTCCCTTGTTAAGACGTAAATATACAACCTCGTTTCATAAATGCTTGGCCCGAGGCCTGGAATCCGGATGGTATTGTTGGCTTAACATGCAAATTGCTCTGCAAACAGCAAAGTCGTGGGCAAAATTACGCATACGCCGCGTAAGCCAAACGATGACTGATAAAAACGGTGCTTAATGTGTACTAAGCACTTGGTAAATGCTTGCCAACCGACAGAAGCGACTTTAGCATCCGCTCGATTATCCAATTTAAAGTTTTCACTCGAAAACTCTTTCGGAAATTGTCTGCTAATTTGCATTACACGGGAACATGCACAAAGAGACTTGACTGCGTTATGGGAGGAAATAATCGTAAACTCAACTCTTTTCGAATTCGACAAAGGGTGGGACTAATGGAATGGGATAATTAGACAATCTGAAATTCTAATTAAATTTCTATTGTTGCGCTTACATTGTGGCAATCGCATTATGCCAGTTGCATTACACGACTAAACACGGGGAGGACGAGCACCACGTGGACCCATTCATTATTTGATTTGTCCGCGCAATCCGCTTAACGTAAACATATTCCTATGGAAATTGAATTGGAAATGGCAGTGGCAGTGGCAATAGCTTTTTAAAGGCTGCCCCATGTGACAGCGGCAACCATTCGTGGCGCAATATCCGCAAATTAAAAGATATCACTTACAGCGAAATAATTTTCCAAACCGCAAAAAGTTAGCCCCCGGGGGGCGGAGAGCAAACATGACACGCCCACTCGATTGTCCGCTGAAAATTTAACTGGCGTTTGCGATTTTGGTTTTTCCCATTTTTTTTTTGTATTGTCCACAACGCGTTGACAGAAAATTGAATTAGAAACGCATTTTAACGAACAAAAGTGACCGCTTGTTTGAGGACAAGACTGAAGTGGAGTATTGCTAGTTGTATTTGATTTAGTGCTGGAAGGATATCGATTTATTACAGATGTACCGATAAATATTCGATATGTTTAGATGTGGGGAAACTTATATTTTACTGGAATTTATATAGTGCCTTATTTGATTCATGTAATTAAAATTTTTTTTGAAGCTGTTTTTTCTATATTTAAATACATAATTTGTCAAGTCTGACAATCGAAAAAATCGATTTTTAGTCGGATGGGACTTTATAAAATTTTAAAGCGGCATTTATCCCCATAAACCGAATGAGGAGCCGGTGGGAGCTGAAGGCAGCAGTGGCAGCATTGCCGGTACATAGATGCCGGATGTGAACAATGACAAACCGCAAAAATTCAATTTAAAGTTTGTATTTCAATGCCGAGTTCCCAACACACAGACCGCGTTCCAAATGTGCGTGTCGGAGGAGGGTGAAGCGAGTTGCTAGAACGTCGAGCCAAGTGCCAAGGGATACGTGCATGTAATTGAAAAATATTGAACTGTGAACAAGTTTCCCATCCGACGCCAAGGAATCCGGACACGGCAAATTTATTATGCCTGAGAGCAGAGTTCGGATGCAGCCAAGTCGGAAACAGTAAGCAAGGAAATGCAAAATTCATGGCTCCATTTGGTAAAACTATGTACATTTATATTCCTCGCCACCATAGCCTAG
Source organism: Drosophila nikananu (assembly GCA_008042635.1). Taxonomy (NCBI): domain Eukaryota; kingdom Metazoa; phylum Arthropoda; class Insecta; order Diptera; family Drosophilidae; genus Drosophila; species Drosophila nikananu. Next base: position 16,173 of record VNJV01016748.1, read on the forward strand.
GAATGATTGTCAGGCCGAAGGATTCCGTCAATTTCATCTTTCTTGTTTGGCATTTAGAGAAAAATTAATAACAAATTTGATCTATGAGGTATTTTTGCAAAAAATATGAAGAAATATGTACCTCTGTCCAGTAGCAGCTGCGCGCCTTCAAATAACATTCTTTGTTTACATAATAACATTTTTTTTTAGCTCCCTGCGGCTCTGAATTTTGATTTAGTAGTTTGTGTGGATGCCCGGATTTCCCGCGGATTTTTATGTTTACTGTGGGACTTAGCTCACATCCGCAGCAGCAGCAGCAAGCAAAGTACAAAATCAGAAATCCCCTAACGACACACACTGAGGCAAATATGTGTGGCGGCGCACACATGCAATATTTTAGCATTTGTCATAATTACAAAGCCACGCCCGTGGGAAGCGCCGCGGCGTGGAGCGTGGAGCGAGGAGCTACCGGAGGGTAAGGGAAAATACCATAAAGTGGAAAGAAAATGCGCAAATTTGAAAATTTCATCTCTTCGCGTTGGAATGGCAGCCTCAGTGGGCCACAAGGCAGCCGAATATGTTTTCCGCCAGCCACACCCTGCGCGGCAGCGCCTTTGGTCGACAATTATTAACGTCTTACCGAAAGGGCGGCGGCACATTTATGACTGCACTTTTCACATTCGTTTCCGTATTCGTCTGTCGACACGCCCACACACACGTACACGTGCACAGAGAGAAAATGGTGTCTAGATCTAGTTGGATTAAAGATAATCAACAAAACTAGTTAATTGTTAATTTAAAAGTAAACCCTAAAGGGTAGTTGTTTTGCCCACTGCAGAACTTTGAGGAGATAAAATTGTATTAACGTTAAGTTTAACTGGCGGTTAACTTTAACACAAACATACATGTCATACCAACAGAAATCAAATCCGGTTTCCTCACGACTGGATAAAATTTATTGAGCACATAGCAGTCAGTCAATATTTTAATTTATCTTTTTAAAGTAAACCTTAACTTGACGTTAATCAAGTTAAGCGCCTTAAACTGTTAGAAGCCTGATCATTAGACTTTCAATTCTTCCAATTTTTTTCACTGATTTATCAGTAGTATTTTCTCTCTGTGCATCAGCACACACTGCCAGAAATTCATTCATTTCTTTGGGGCGTAGAGCAAACAGGTCGGTGGGCGCGGTCGCTGTTTGCTGGCAACAGCGAAAGCAATTTCACTTTACATTTGTTTTACGGCATTTGCTGCCACACATCTGTGCTCCGCCGAAGAAAGGTGGTTGGGTGGGTGGTTTGGTGTTTGTGGTGCTGCGGCGACAATATGTTTGCTGCGCTTCTCCCTGCCCTGCAACTTCCCGCCGCAGCCTGGCTGCTCCGGTGATAAGTATTTATTATTATGCCTCTTAATGGGCGAAATGCTTTGCTTTGTGCTTTTACCCAAATGAGTTTCCCTCATTAGAGTACCTCTCTGGCTGACGGGGAAGCACTCCGGTTTGTTGCAGGCATCTGTTTGATGGCATTTCTACAAAGGCAGTGAGGAATTCCAAGAATGATCCTTCTAGGAAGTACAAACCAAGAAGTCCCTTTGCAGGATTCAATTAAAAGGGAAGTTGAAAAGGATGAAATTAGAAAAATAATTGGCCTAAGGAGCCTATTCTAAAAAGGAAGAGAGTTCTCTTTAAATATAAGATTATTTCATTATGTTCTAAATAAATAACAAGTATTTTCTTTGTATTTAAAATTTAAATATAAATATACTAAAAGAAAATACTTGGTAATTGTATTTTTCATTTCTGCGAAATGAAACTGAGCTTAGCTGGAAGGAGCCCTCGCCGTATGCTTATTATTTTTACATCTTTACACATTTGACTCAAGGACAAAGCAGCTCAGCTTGTTCTGGAAAACCCTTAAATTTTAAATTAGCTTTTTGGCAAATGCAAGCACTCGAATCGCTTTGTTAATTGGTGGCATAAAAACGGAAGTGCCGTGGCATTTACATTAAACATCTGTCAGAATTCCCAAGAAACCTGCGACGGATGAGCCAATAAACTTGATGCGCCCCATTAACACAGTGCGTCTTTAATTATCCGTGCAGAGAATGAAATATATATTCGCGTATTTATTCCGGCAGCATCCTTCCAGCTGTTTTCACTTTATGCCGGCACAGATTTGCGGGATCCTGTTTCATGTTTGCATTTATGGTTTATTGTCTGGCGAATAAAGCATTTTGTTGTGTTGCGGGCGCTGCAATAAACGCAACGCATATTGGCAGTCCCACAATTCACGCTTGAGTTTTCGGCAAACGGCCATAAATGCGGGCGCGAAAGGATATGAGTTATATACGCGACTCGGGGGAAGATTCGATTTCGTCGGCAGTCCACGGTTGCCCCAGTTGGCGGTTATTAAAACGCAATATTCCGCCTTGGCCCGTCATCAATTTATGAATAATTCAGGCGAGTTTTCCTTTGTGCGCTCACTCGCATACAGCTTCTCATTGCGAAAAGGCAGAGCGGGTTTCCCTCTCCCAATATGCAGATTATTAATTTACGGAGCCTGGCAATATGCGAAATTATTTTAAAATGCATCGCGATATTGAGGAGAGCCCCCGAGGGAGGGTCGCCTGAAATGACGGGGTTCTCTCTTAAAATAAGAAATTAATTTCACGCCCCCAGGCAGGCAGTTGCGAAGGTCAGGGGTCAGCCTTGAAACGAGGTTAAGGTAGAAGGGCGAGTGGGTGGGATACGGTGGTACGTGAGGGACTTTCCGACCCTCAACGTAATTTGATAGCGCTTTGTTTAGTTCATTGGGCAAGAATGAAGGCAGGTCCTTAAGGGATATTAGTTTCCTTTCACTGAATATGCTCTATTGCTTCGAAGGCAGAAAGAAAACTTGAAAAGAAAATTGCCCTCCTGGAACTACAAGAAATTAACCTTTGGGCATATGAATTTCGCTTGAGTGGACTTGAGGAACATAAAATTAAATTAAATAATTTAAAAGTCATCTAAGTGACATAATAAAATGTCAAGTCATGTCAAAAAAATTTAATAGAAGATGAACCAAGTTTTGAATATCCTTAAAGCATAATGAAGAAAATATTAAAACAAAAGGGAGAATAAGATTTGCCTGAATTCCAAGAAGAGAGCAATTAAAAAACATCAATTAATAAATTATAAGTTAAGTTTTGGCGGCAGAGGGTCCAGTTGTTAGAGACCCAAAGAAGCAGCCAAGGGCGCCCATAAAGGTTATGGGTTTTTGTCCACTTGGGCCCCGGGTCCACATCCAATTAAAAATTAAAACAATACTTTCGCCGAGGACAGGTCACGTTGGGATGCCGGCCGAGTGACCGTAAACTCGCATTATTAACAAGTTGTGAGCAAATGGATTTGCGCAAAGCCATCCCGCCCACGTCTCCTAGTCAGCTTACCCATTTCAAACCCGTCCGGCAATTTAGCCATTTATTTCTGGGTTTCGGGTGTCGCACGGCAAGGCACGTAAACATAATTAGACGCACATTTAAAAGGTCGTTAAACGCGGCAACAAGCAACAAGACCGCCCCGTTGAAGACCCATCTCAGGAAACCCCTTTACTGGGACCCCATCCTAGCCAGAAGCTGGCCCAGGCGCCACTCGCGCGTATTTGCATCTGGCCAAAGTGCCTGCCACTGCCACTGCCCATGGCTTGCCCTCGTCCGCGCGTGACTGGGAGAATGAAAACTGCTGGCGACACCGAAGTGGCCTGAACACTCAAAGGAAATACCATGACTTGTATGAAACTGAAGTTTATTCTTTAAAAGAGTGTATTTCTCCGCAAGTGTCACCTTAAATAGAGTTTTCATTTATTTCTCTGAGTGCCTCAGCAACAGCGTTAACATTGGCAATAGAACATCCGTAATGTCTGCAACAGCAACAACACGTAAACACCATTAGCATCGTTGAGGCGCTCGGTGTGGCCGTGGCACACAGCAACATCTGCAGCTGGGAGTGTGTGCGAAGGTGCACTTCAGAGCGCTGTCAACGACTTGACATTGTTTCAAGAGCGAGAAATGCGACTTTGAAGCCTTGAAGCACTCGCATTCGCCATCCCAGTTGCATTTGCAGCGGCAATCGTAAGAGCAATGACAACATGCACAGTAAGCACGGCGGCCCGAGACATCTGGCCCGTCGTTTTGAATTATGAACAATGCACACAATCCAAAAAGCAGTCCCTGCAATTCTGCATTTTTAAATTTTGAAAAAGGATATATGTAACCAGTTTATTTTAGGAATAAACTGGAAATCAAATATCCCCGCTATGCGTTATCGATTTTTAAGCCAAAGATGTACTCACTTTATTCCAAAAATAGGAAGGGGTTGCATCGTCAAAATTGTCAAAAATTTCAAAAAATTATAAATCGAGTTTTGAATGCAGAAATGTTTGCCTATAAAAATTAAGAAGAAAAATGGAAACCATTCTGAAATCGGTTGAGATTAAGCCGAGTTATGATCAAAAAACCCTCTTGGTTTTAGTGATTTTTACGCCAAAGATGTTTTCACTTTATTCCCAAAATAGAAAGGGGTTACATCGTCAAAATTGTCAAAAAATTATAAATCGAGTTTTGAATGCAGAAATGTTTGCCTATAAAAATTAAGAAGAAAAATCGAAACCATTCTGAAGTCGGTTGAGTTTAAGCCGAGTTATGATCAAAAAACCCTCTTGGTTTTAGGGATTTTTCCGCCAAAGATGTACTCACTTTTTTCCAAAAATCGTCAAAATTGTCAAAAAAATTTAAAAAAATTATAAATCGAGTTTTGAATGCAGAAATGTTTGCCTATAAAAATTAAGAAGAAAAATCGAAACCATTCTGAAATCGGTTGAGTTTAAGCCGAGTTATGATCAAAAAACCCTCTTGGTTTTAGGGATTTTTACGACAAGGATGTACTCACTTTATTCCAAAAATATAAATGGGTTATCGTTAAAATTGTCAAAAATTTTCAAAAAATTTTAAACCGAGTTTTGAATGCAGAAATGTTCGCCTATGAAAATTAAGAAGAAAAAACCAAACCAGAGTGAACTCGGTTGGGTTTAAGCAGAGTTATGATAAAAAAAATCTTCTTGGTGTAAGGGATTTTTAAGCCAAAGATGTACTCACTTTATTCCAAAAATTGAAGTTGAATGTTTGCCTATAAAAATTAAGAAGAAATAGCTAAACCATTCTGAAATCGGTTGAGTTAAAAATATTACGTATACGACATGTTAAACCGAAGAACCCTTATATCCTTCCAGAGTATTATAATATTAGTCAGAAGCTTGAAACGCAATAAAGGAATCGTTTCCGACCCTTTAAATTCTATATATTCTTAATCAGCATCGATAGCAAAGTATTTTTAAACCGTTTTAAAAACATTTTTAGAAAAGCTTTCCGTTTTTAAATGATTACTTTTTTACTTAGTAATCGATTTTATAAACTTTGAATTGCCCAAATAACACATAACAGTATGGAATATTTAAAGTCTATTTAATAGCATGAGATGTCCCAAAAGCCAGTGGTTACTGCATATTTATTTAAATTGGTTATTAAAATCTCAATTAATTCGGATTATGCGCATATTACAATGTTCAAAGAAAAGCTAAAAAGAATAATTTAATTTAATCTTACGACCAATTTTCCTTGATTTATTATTATCTCGGGAAACAATGTATATAACAGAAACTTAACCGAAACGTACAACCTAAGCTAGTCCATGTTAATCGCATTGTCTTATTCTGCCACCACCTGTCACCACATGCACTGTGACCCAGGTAACTTATGTCTGGACTTCCTCAACCTCTGACCAGGTGCCCATGTCTCCCTAAGTCAACACGTGGCTTCTGGCAAAGTGCCTAAGCCACAGCCAGACCCATCTGTGTCTGTCTCCGTTCAGATTCGCCAGATGGGAGATGGTAGCACTTTGGATGCCCATCTGGAGCTTCGGAGAGGTACCTAAAATTTTGCAATAAAAATGCAACGTTTATAGCTGGTGGCTGTCGTTGCCTGGCTGTGGTTTCTTTCCAGCCACGTCCACTCCGCCCCAATGGAAACTGTTACACACTAACACTCCATTTTCGCACAGTAGGTCGCGGAGGGGAAATTCAGCTTAAAAATATAAAACATAAAATAGAAAAGAAAGTAGGAGAAATCTCTCAGGATATTATAATTCATTAAAAGTTTGTACAAAACTAAGGGGAACATAATTACATTTATTGTAATATTAATTTAAAATTATTTTTATGTAAAGGAATTCGTGAAGTTCTTCTTTTCGAAGTTATTCTGAGAATCCCGGTAAATATAAATAAAAACCTTTCCCGCCCCCTGCTAAGAGCCACTGTGAGTGTCCGTTAAGTCGTGACCTCTGCGAGTGGCCATTAACGCTTTTTTATCTGTTCATAAATTTTAATTTTGGCAAAATACCCGCAAGTACGTGCCGCCTCCCATGCCTTTCCACTTGAAACGTAGCCACCATAATTCTTTGCTCAGCTTTCCCGGGAGTGGGTCCGGGCCTGGGTTCAAGTCAGGGTCCGGGTCTTCCCTTCGTGTTTGCCTGGCGTTTTCATTTTGGCCAAGAGAAATATGACTTGGTGGCTGCCTGTGGCCGTGCAGTTTTCCTTCAGCGTCTTTGAGTCGAGGACCCGTAACCTTATTTCGCCAGCGGAGCGTCCTCGGCGCTGGCGGGCTTGTTTATCGTCCTTTGCATCTCATTGAGCTCGGCGGTCGCCTGCGAACAGATCCCGCCCACTTACACTTGCCTGCTCCGGAAGCTCAGGGTGGGAAGCGGGGCTGTGCGGGTCTTGCTCCATGTCTTGCCTTCTCGTTTCGCCTTTTCCAAGTCTTGCCGTGCTCCTCCGCACTTTTCAGTTTTCCATTGCATATTTAACCTAATTAAAATGAGTTATGTGAGACAGGTGGAGAGAGCGTGTTAATCCTTGACCTGCTGACTTTGCCGGAGCTCATTTTCCCAGTCGCCCAAGTGGCGCCTTGAGCTGAAGATGTTTCGCTTTGCTATCACAAAATGTTTGCCAAACGTTGTTAGCGCTTTTTTTTTCCTTGCCGCTTAGATATGGTCTGGTGGAGAAGTCTTGTCTTGCGATTTGAAATTTGATTTTAAAGGGAAATGAAAATGCTTGAAAATGGAGACCGTAAATGGTACTAGGATGGGAGCGATTTTAGAGTTATTTTCCCATTAAATATTTTGAACTTTAAGCTTTCATATTAAAGATATTTGTTCTTTAATTTGGAATAATTTGACAGCTAAAACTACCGCAGTGAGCTGTGGTTTTCGTTGGCTTAGGTACTTTGTAGCATGATGAAATAGTTATTATTTGATGAAATAGTTTTTAGTTCATCATGCTTTGTAGAATATATTGAACTTAACTGTGTTAATCAGTTATTTAAACTCAATAATATGGGCTTTACTTTGATTAAAATAAAGCAAACATACTTCCTACAAAATACAAGGAACCAGAAAGCCAAACTCAAGTCAATAAGAACCTTCTTCTATGGAAGAAAACTGGCTTAGCCACCTGCAGCTCCTGATGCCTTCCATTTATCTTTACGCCATCTAAATCTTATCCCCTGTATCTTATCATTGCAGGTATGTTAATAGAGCCAACTCTCCTCCACAAGTGGATCTCCTTCTGGACCGACAAGGAGCAAACAATGACCAAGAGCGAAGGGCAAACTAACCTAATGAATTTATGTACGAGGTGCAAGGTGCAAAACGCACAGGGCCGGGCAAAGGCTCTCTAACTGAAAGTACTTAAGCCCATAAAATATTCAAGCCGTGAACATGTGGGGAAAATTACACAGAGCGGCCCGGAAAAGGCGCACAAAAATCCGGAATCCGGCACGCAGGCAGGGAGAACCGAAGGAGAAAGAGGGAAAACATGGACGGACAGACACTCGACCGAGTAACGAAATCCTTAGTAGGCATTACACACAAACACACGGAGAGAAAAATACTTGTACAGGTTATTGAATTCAACAAAAGCTAAAATAGTAAACAAGTAAATAACATTTACTATTTAGTTTGCAATGAATTTTCCTTTATATGCAATATT
>VNJV01016749.1:0-46361 GCA_008042635.1 Drosophila nikananu
GCTGGTAGTTGTAGCCGAGCTTATCGGCGCAGGCGACTGCCACCAAACAGAGGACCTGCGGGGCACATGGAAAAAATTGTGATGAGTGGTATCCTGGTTAGTCCTTGCGGTCCCGAGTCCTCGGCCAGTCTACTCACGATAAAGGCGCGCATCTTTAGCTTGTTGGGTTCTTTCGATCTGAGGCATCAACTGCTTCTGTCTCTGCTGGGAGCGATCTTTATTATTTATACAAATCCATCTTGGAGGCTGATAAAGACAAAGATACCGCCTCGGCGTCTTGGCTGCATGGAAATCGCTTTGATGCCACTGTGTTTTGCCGCCTACAAAGGTTGTTGGGGCTTCTCCGGCTCTTTATGTTATGTTGTGGAATTTTTCGGCTGCCTTTCAATGGGCAGTGGACCAGTCGCCGTGGGTTATTCAAATATTCGAGTTTCTTGCAATATTTTACAAGAATTCATATAAAATTATAAAATTAATATGTCGCGAGCAACGCGGAATGAGTTTATCATGCAGATGGGTCATAATTAGGTAATATATAAAATAAATATATTTCCCACAAATTCTCCGGCAAGGCGAGCAGCTTGTTGTCTGTGGGACGACTGCACTTGGGTTTTCCGACTAATCGGCCAGCGTTTAGTTATCATAATCGTTGTCGACACATCTGCTTAGTTCTGATTTATGGCGGTGATTCAAGCGCTATAATTAGCGATTCGTCTAATGATGTGTTTTGAAATGCCGCCCCCGCGGCATGTTACTTTATATAGTATCTCTTAACTTGAAAATAACACAGATTTGATTAAAAAAGTTTGTTTTTATTTTCAAAATAATAAGAGGAAGTATCAAACATTTCTGGCAAGGGTTTATGATTTACAAATTAAAATTCATAGTAAATTATTTGGGACACATTCTTAAAAAAATAATCATATATTCTGGAATGAACAAAGCCATATTTTCTTTCTTTGTTGTTCAAATTAACATAGCCTACATTTACGAGTTGAGTAGAACTCAAATACGTGAAAGCATACGCAATTCCGAAACGTTACATCAAGAAAACATTGACTAAAAGAATTTTTAGTACCATCTTAGGTCTGCCCAAGGACGATCCTTCATGACAATGACTACGCCTTTCGTGTGGAAGCTGCTCAGCTTCGGCCATATTGAGCACAGAGGTCTTGACTGTAAGATCAGAAGGGGAAGAACCTTTTGGGAAACCAATAAATATCTCATGCCAGCTAAAAAATAACTCCATAAAATAATTTCCAACATAATAATTCGTTTTTAAATGTTTTGTATTTTTATGAATAGGTTTCAACAACAAGTTTTAACAAGGATAACACACGGCTGCATAGCAAAGACGTTAGAAAGCTTTTACAGGCGACGACGGAAGACCGAAGTGGGAAGGTAGGCGTTCTCGGGGATCTGGGCGTTGGCCCTCTGGACGGGACCGGCGGAGGCGAAGTTCAGAGCCTTGGCAACACCACCATCATGAGCCTGAGAAGATCCTCCCAGCTGGTCGTACTGTCCCTGGATGGCGCGCTGGGCGTTGGCAGCGTCCTCCTGGGTGCGGTACTTGACGAAGTGCACCTCGGGCTTGTTGTTGTTGTTGCTGCGGATGGCGTTCAGCTTGCTGGCCAGATCTCCGATGTCGGCCTGCTTGTTGAGCACATAGATGGCGGTCTCCTGCTGGGCAGCCTGCTTGGCCAGAGCCAGGGCGGCGTTCTCCAGGCCACGGTTCTCGGGTCCCTTGATGAAGACGACGCGCAGTCCCTTGTTCACGGATCCGGCAACGCGCTCGAGTTCCTGGGGCTCATCGAAGTCCTGCTCGTTGGCGGAGAAGGTGAAGAACTCCTTCTCGAGCTCACCAGTGGCAGCGGGGGCGTTGTAGGAGACGGGGGCGCTCAAAGCATCGCTACCTCCCAGACCGCTCAGACCACCAAGACCAGAGTCGAGGCCACCGCCAATGCTTCCTCCTCCGATGGAACCACCTCCCAGAGAGCCACCGCCAAGGAATCCACCTCCCAGGGAACCACCGCCAATGCTTCCTCCTCCAATGGAGCCACCTCCCAGGCTTCCTCCTCCAATGGAGCCGCCTCCAAGGCTTCCACTGCCAGGAGTGAAGGACAGGCCGGAGCCGGAGTGGCCCACGGGCTGGTAGTTGTAGCCGAGCTTGTCGGCGCAGGCGACTGCCACCAGGCACATTACCTATGGGGAGCGAGGAGAGGGGTTATCCGTTAGTTATGGTCGCTGGGCAGGGTATCCTGACCGTGTCACTTACGATGAAGGCGCGCATCTTCAGTGTTGAGGTTCTCTTGGTTTGGAGCTCAGATTGCTTCTGCTAGTGACCGCCGCGACGGGTATTATTTATACGCACCGGACCTCGAGGCTGTCGGCGCAGCTTCTCGAAGACAAAGCGGTGACGCAGCTAAATGTTTTTTCCGCCTACAAAGTAGACAGCGATCGGCTTTTGTTCGCGCTCGCAGGCACTTCAGCTTTGCATAAATGTTATTATAAGGAAAAGCGATAAAGCTCAACATGAGCATAAAAATGCAATAATAGGCCAGGCCAGAGACATGGAATTACATATGGATTTTCGTTTTTATTCAATTACAAATTCTACAACACATTAACAATAGTCAGTGCCAGGCGCGGGGTCCTTAGCGGATGCGCAGGCGGCGCAGGATGTTGGCGGGCAGGTACGAGTTGCTGGTGGCAGCGGCGGGCGCCGAGTAGTTGGGGCCATAGCGGGCAGGTGCCGCCGGGGCAGCGGAAGCGAAGTTGATGGCGTTGGCCACTCCGCCGTGGATGTTCTGGCTGGAGCCGCCCAGGTTGTCGTACTGCGACTGGATGGCGCGCTGGGCATTGGCAGCGTCCTCAGGAGTGCGGTACTTGACGAAGTGCACCTCAGGGCGCTGGTTGGAGTTCTGGCGGGCGGCGTTGAACTTCTGGGCCAGATCTCCGATGTCGGTCTGCTTGTTCAGGACATAGATGGCAGTCTTCTGCTCGGCGGCCTGCTTGGCCAGAGCCAGGGCGGCGTTCTCCAGGCCGCGGTTCTCGGGTCCCTTGATGAAGACAACGCGCAGACCCTTGCTCACGGAACCAGCGATCTTCTGGTCGGCCAGGGGATCGTCGAACTGGCTCTCGTCGGCTTCGAAGGTGTAGAACTCCTTGTTCAGCTCGGCAGGGGCCGAGTAGCTGCCGCCCGGGCTGCTGCCGGCCGCGTCGTAGTCACCGGCTCCTCCGCCGACTCCTCCGGCGAAGCTGGGAACATTGTCGGAGGCGGCGCCAACTCCGGCTCCGTAGTTGTACTGGGCGCAGGCGGCGCCGATCAGGCAGAAGGCGATGAGGAAACGCATGTTTAAGGTACTATGGTAGGTGTGCTGAACAGGCAAAGGCCAAGACTGAATCCTGAGGCTGCGACGCGCAGCTTTTATACCCAGCTAGAACGGCCTCAGAACAATGGCCAAGAGCGAACACCATTCCCGACGGGTTGCTCCATAACTCAACTAGTTTTTTATGCAAAGCGGTGCGCTTATGAAATGATTATGCAAAACTATCCCAGCACTCCATCCAAATTGGCCAAATCCATCCAGTCGGCAACCCCTAGCCCAGACTTTCTGCCCAATTGCAGACGCGTTCTGGGGGACCGGTTCGAGATGAGGCGCCGCCACCGTGTTCTACTGTTGACCGGGCCAAAAACTGCCCCGGAATTCGACTGGGGAAAATGATGCAGAACTATCAAAGAACCCGTTTCCCGAAAAATAAAAAAAGCGTTAGAGCCGCCATAAATGTTCTGGCGGTCGTTAAAGCCGAGCACAATGTGATGCATTCTTGGAGTTCCGCCTACGAATCGATAAAAGCTTAATCTATGCAAACTCTTATGCTGATTCCATTGATAGTTTATGAATTCTCGCCGTTTGGCTTTTTCGCCATCGAAAGTGGATGTTTAGAATTTGAAGCAACTTTTTAGTTTCGGGTTCAAAGCCAAGAGGAATGTCGGAAGTTTTCTTTGAACTCGAAGGAAACCTGTTTTAAATGGCTGGGAATTCCCAGCTAGTCCTCTATATAAGTGCCGTCTAGCGTATAGAAGTGTCAGTATGGAGTGGTCTCCTCATGAAGGAGATGTCCACTTGGGGCTAAGAGAACTACGTAATTTTCTAAAAAAAAATCGAATAGGTTTTATCGAAGAAAATAAGGAAATAAAGGTATATAGGTAATATAGACAACATATCATGTATTGCTTTTGTCAAATATAGATCGAAATAGGCTGTTTTTTATATAGTCAGAGTCTTAAAATATTGCTGGTGTCATTAAGATCGAATAATAACGAATGCAACATATATTTAATAATAATTTCTAGATTATGCATACGAAAATTGTTCAACCAAACAGATAAATAGGTAAATAAATATGTTACCTAAAATAGTTAATAGTTGAATTGGTTTGAATGAAGCTTATATGAAATCAAGTAATATTTTAAAAGTAGTTGGCTTATATCTTATATTCAATTTGTATGTATATTCTGCGTTCCCTTGAAAATAAAATATTATATTTTAATATCTCATTGGCCTTTAGCCGATATAAATGTAAAACATCAATGCAAATTAGTTGAATTGCAAAATATATTGTTTTTTTTTAATTATTATTTATTTTGGCACTCAAAGTTATTATAAACTATGGTTGATATTCTATTTTTGTCATAACAAGTTGAACCACTTAGGATAATGTTGCTATTCTGTATCAATACATAATTTTGATGAAGTTCTTATACCCATAAAATCCATACTTAGAAACAGATGACAAGCAACTTTTATTATATTTTTGGGAATGGTTAACTTAACATGACAACAGGATTAATATTAAATTTTATTCGCGTTCCTTGTATATGAGGAGTATGAAAAATAAAATAGCTCACTTCAATCAGCCTGAGAAGTAGCAGACTATTGGTTTATATTTAAAACTTAATTAGTCACTATTTAGAATTGGATAATTTTTCTATAAGGTCAATAAACAATATATACTTAATTAAAATACTTTCTGGCTAAGGTAGTTTTACTATGGTGTAGTAAAAGGCAGACCATAGCCACCTATACATAATTAAAATAAAATTGTACTAAAAATATAAATAATTTAATATTAAAATTATAGATAAAAACGGTTTGGACTGGCTATACGTGCCTTCACAGTGTCATAGAGTCAAAAAATAGCACTATACAGTTTTATTTATTATTCAGTTTTATTATTTATTTAATTATTATTTCAATAAGAATGAAGAACTCAAATAAGTACAAAAGACCTTTGATAATTTTTCAACTTTCGTTTTATTTTACAAAAAGTTAACAGGACAACTAGACAACAATTCAAAAGCAAATCCATCGCGCTTAGAGACGGAAGCGACGGAAAATGTTCGTGGGCAGGTAGCTGGGTCCTGGGGCACTGGCAGCCGGAGCAGGGGCGGGAGCGGGCTGCGAGGCGAAGTTCAGGGAGGAGGCCACTCCACCGTCGTGCGACTGGGAGGATCCTCCCAGCTGGTCGTACTGTCCCTGGATGGCGCGCTGGGCGTTGGCAGCATCCTCCTGGGTGCGGTACTTGACGAAGTGCACCTCGGGCTTGTTGTTGTTGTTGTTGCGGATGGCATTCAGCTTGCCGGCCAGATCTCCGATGTCGGCCTGCTTGTTGAGGACGTAGATGGCGGTCTCCTGCTGGGCAGCCTGCTTGGCCAGGGCGAGGGCGGCGTTCTCCAGTCCCTTGTTCTCGGGTCCCTTGATGAAGACCACACGGAGGGCCTTGTTCAGAGCGCTCTGTACCTGCTCGGAGGCGGCGGGATCGTAGAAGTCACCCTCGTCGGCGGTGTAGGTGAAGAACTCCTTCTGGAGCTCGGCCTGGGGAGCGGCGTAGTTGGGGGCAGAGACAGACTGGGCGCCCTCGGGGGCACCGATGGATTCAGCAATGGAGGCGCCCGGACCAGCGGCAAACAATCCAGATCCCGATGAGGAAGGACCGGCTGCAAAGGCAGGAGCCTCGTTGCTGGCCAGTCCCGAGGGCTGGAAGCTAAGTCCCGAGGAGGAGTGGGCCACCGGCTGGTAGTTGTAGCCCAGCTTGTCGGCTGTGGCGACAGCGATGAGGCAGAGGACCAGGAAGGATCGCATATTGGCTTGTTGGGGTGCAGAGATGATTTGTTACTGTCTCAACGAATCGCTGCCTTTGCTTTTATAGGTGCAAGATTCAGTTCTTCGGCCAAGACTGCATTATGATTCGGTATATGTATATGAATTATGAAGAGTTCACATTTGCCTTAAAACTGCATAAATAACCGATTAAAATGCGGCTTCGCTATTATATATTTTTACGATTCGTCACAGTGCTGCTGCGGTTGCAAATCTCTGCATAAAACCCAGTTTGGTGGCTTCGCGAAAAGCTCAATGCAAATTAGACGAAGCCGCGGCCAGAATTGGCCAGCCTGCGTTATAATTTAGGGGGTTCGGCTTGGAGTCCGACTCGGATTGCCAAATCAGATGGCGCCAAGTAATTTATTAAGAGCCCAATTATCGAATTATCTGATTCGGCGCTGACAAGGCGCAGCAGTGCAGTTGTTAATTAGCCATCGGCCCAAAGATGGCGTCGCAAGATGGTGGCTATATTTAGCGATGAGAGGGCTGCGCCGTGGCAAAGCACTTCCGGCGGCCGAGCGGAAGGTCGTCCGCCACCACCCGCATAATTTGCATAAAGCAGAAATCACAGAAACCACAGGGCGACCGAGAGACAAGTCGACAAAACAAAGCCGCTGAATAAGGCAATAATAATTTGGCGAATCGTTAAAATATTTATTTTTGGCGGCAGCAGCGACAGTAACGCGACTAGGCGCGCCTCATTTGCATGTGAAACGGCCTGTCAAACGTTTTGTTTGCTCTGCGATCCGACCGATTTGGGCGACACTTCTCCGCATCCCGGCCGGATTCGGACATGGCTCCGTACTCACCTCGGACCCGGGCATCCAGCGCGATTGCCCCGAATGGGGTTTTACGATGCCCGGGCCCTGTCCGCGTCTTTTTATAGCCGCATTTTTATTGATTTCAACGATTAGGCTACATGAAAATTCCAAATTTGCAAGGTTGGCTCTGGTTTTTGGTCGCAGAACGGCGAGAAATATTGATTAAGGCGGCATATTGAATTTGATATGAGTTTTATGACCGCCTTCCTTCCTAGCCAAAGTCGAGTGGCCTGCAGTCCGCCGGCTGCATATTTTAGCGTCAGAACGAGAACGAAAATGAAAACGAAAAGGAGAGCAGGTGGTGGATGGCGGGGGACGGGCATAATTAGAGCGCGTTATGCAGCCCGCTTTGCATAACGGCAAAGGCTCCGCACGGAGGCTTCTATCTGCATAAAAACCGCGCCGGCACCGGGCCAAAGCATCACATTCCACAGCCAGCTCCCCACTCAACAACATGCGCCAATTCTCGGTAATCCTTTGCCTGTGCCTTGCCGTCCTGGCCAGGGCCGACAAGCTGGGCTACAACTACCAGCCGGTGGCCCACTCCTCCTCGGGACTTAGCTTCCAGCCCTCGGGACTGGCCAGCAACGAGGCTCCTGCCTTTGCAGCCGGTCCTTCCTCATCGGGATCTGGATTGTTTGCCGCTGGTCCGGGCGCCTCCATTGCTGAATCCATCGGTGCCCCCGAGGGCGCCCAGTCTGTCTCTGCCCCCAACTACGCCGCTCCCCAGGCCGAGCTCCAGAAGGAGTTCTTCACCTACACCGCCGACGAGGGTGACTTCTACGATCCCGCCGCCTCCGAGCAGGTACAGAGCGCTCTGAACAAGGCCCTCCGTGTGGTCTTCATCAAGGGACCCGAGAACAAGGGACTGGAGAACGCCGCCCTGGCCCTGGCCAAGCAGGCTGCCCAGCAGGAGACCGCCATCTATGTGCTCAACAAGCAGGCCGACATCGGAGATCTGGCCGGCAAGCTGAATGCCATCCGCAACAACAACAACAACAAGCCCGAGGTGCACTTCGTCAAGTACCGCACCCAGGAGGATGCTGCCAACGCCCAG
Source organism: Drosophila nikananu (assembly GCA_008042635.1). Classification (NCBI taxonomy): domain Eukaryota; kingdom Metazoa; phylum Arthropoda; class Insecta; order Diptera; family Drosophilidae; genus Drosophila; species Drosophila nikananu. The sequence continues at coordinate 8,046 of VNJV01016749.1, forward strand.
CGCGCCATCCAGGGACAGTACGACCAGCTGGGAGGATCCTCCCAGTCGCACGACGGTGGCGTGGCCTCCGCCCTGAACTTCGCCTCGCAGCCCGCTCCCGCCCAGGTCCAGCACGAGGCCACCGCTCCCATCTCCTCGTATGTGCCACCAGCGACTCCTGGAAGCTCGTACCTGCCCGCCAACATTCTGCGCCGCCTGCGGTTCTAAGACCCTTGAGACATTCATAGACATTCCATCGTTATTGTTGAGATTTTAATACGAAATAAATGTTGTTTTTAAATGTAAATTGCCGAACGGCTGGCGGATCTTCTTGTCTCACATTCCTAGGCACAGCAGATATCTTCGAAAGCGATTTGAATTGGATTTCCGAGCTTCGGAATTTTCGCATACGCTTGTGGGTTTTGGCTGGCAAACGGGTTCTCCGCCCCGCGCTGAATTATGAGTCCGTCGCCGGCGGAGATATTTGTGAAAATTGCAAATGAGCGGAAACCTAAGATGTTTCCTCTGCCGGCTATTGGGTCTGACGTATAACATATGGCTTAGCGGCTACTTGGCGCCCACGGATCGATCGCGATTGAGATGGCTCCGAGCGGCTTGACAAATTGCACTCGACAGTCGACAATGCCCAAAGCCAAATCCATTGGGCGGGCAATTTAAAACTATTAGGCTGGGAAATTAGCCCACAACGACTGGCCAGAGTGGAGTCCGGCTCGGGTCTTACTTTCAATCATCCCCGGTGCGATTTGCATAACAAAATGGGCGAACAAAAGAACTCGGCTACTGCACAGTCGGACAATTTGGAGCTGCTGGCCCTTTGTCCCCTGATTAGCATAAAAATTTTGTCTGTCCGCGCGCTGCAAGTTCATCAAATTTTAATCAACGCCGCCGCCGCCGCTGCCACCAACGCCGCCTCTGACACGGCTTCTGATTCGCCGGGCCAAGAGCCAGAGTCTGCCTTTGCCAGCGCGGAAAAAGAAAAACAGAGAAACAGGTTAGGCCCAGACAATGCGAACCTTATCGCGATCTCCAGCACGCTGTCACCGTCGTCAGCGTCCGTTCTGATTGAAGCCCATATCGAACCGGGCCATATAAATGCCCCCGCGGCTCTAGCCGACATCATTCTGACTTCCGACTCCGGAGCTCCAACTAGAACAGCAACAGCACCACCAGAACATCCCTAGCAAGATGCGCGCCTTCATCGTCCTGTGCCTCGTGGCGGTCGCCTGCGCCGACAAGCTCGGCTACAACTACAAGCCCGTGGGCCACTCCAGCTCCGGCCTGTCCTTCGCTCCTGGCAGCGGCGGCAGCGGCTCCCTGAGCCTGGGAGGCGGCGGCGGTTCCCTTGGTCTGGGAGGCGGCAGCGGCTCCTTGGGCCTGGGAGGCGGCAGCAACTTTGGCAGCCTGGACAGCGGTCTGGGCGGTGGTTCCATCGATTTTGGATCCTCTGGTCTGGGATCCTCTGGCCTGGGATCCTCTGGTCTGGGATCCTCTGGTCTTGGCTCCGCTGGACTCAGCGCCCCCGTCTCCTACGAAGCCCCCGCTGCCACTGGTGAGCTCGAGAAGGAGTTCTTCACCTTCACCGCCAACGAGGAGGACTTCGACCAGCCCCAGGAACTCGAGCGCGTTGCCAGCTCCGTGAACAAGGGTCTGCGCGTCGTCTTCATCAAGGGACCCGAGAACCGTGGCCTGGAGAACGCCGCCCTGGCTCTGGCCAAGCAGGCTGCCCAGCAGGAGACCGCCATCTATGTCCTCAACAAGCAGACCGACATCGGAGATCTGGCCAGCAAGCTGAACGCCATCCGTAGCAACACCAACAACAAGCCCGAGGTGCACTTCGTCAAGTACCGCACTCCCGAGGATGCTGCCAACGCCCAGCGCGCCATCCAGTCGCAGTACGACCAGCTGGGAGGCTCCTCCCAGGCCATCAACGGCGGTGTTGCCAACGCCCTGAACTTCGCCTCCGCCGGACCAGTGCGTCAGGCCCAGGCCCAGATCCCCGAGAACTCGTACCTGCCCTCGTCGGTGCTGCGCCGCCTGCGCTTCCGTCGCCGCTAAGCTGAGTAGGATAGCTCCTGTAGCTTCTATGGCTGCCACAGCCACAGCCACAGCCACAACCCCACTGCCATATGACATTTGTTGACTTTTGTGTTATCTATTGATTTGTGTAACGAACCCCAAATACAGTTCTTTTTTAAACCAAACATGTGGCTATTTCAGTCCTGGCCGTGTGGGAACGCGGCTACCTATAGTCAGTTGTTGTTTTCAGTCTCCCCCTCTGCTGGCGGGTAAAAAATTGCAGAGCTCGGCGTTTATTACAGGCCCTAGAGTGGCCATAAAAATACCAAAGCGACGGCGCCAAATGGAATACAAGTGGAAATCAATAACAAAATTTACATGTCTTGGGACGAAACGTTTTTTATCATAATTAAAATGTTAATCTGCGTGAAGTAAAAGGTTAGACAAACTATTAGCGCCCAAATTTATGGCAACTGCAAGACGGAACCGAGAAGCCGCAGATGCTGCATAATGCATGAGTGATAACAGAGTGGAGTTGGCCGGATGAATGGCCAATAACAAAGAGCCAAAGTGGTCAACGACAGCTCTGTTTTCAAGAGCACCCACTACGGCCGATTAGCATAAGCAGAAAACTCGACGGTTGAGAAAAATCATAAAAAATATAGATAAATAAGTAGATACAGCATACAAAAATACACAATCCAAACTCCGATGGCGATTTTGGCAACAAAATGTCGAGTAAAGCAAACAGCGAAGGGGAATTGGCGAAGCTGATGAGGGAATTGCTCGGAATGAGGTGCAAAATCAAAGACAACCAATTAAGAAACCAAATGAAGCAGAAAAAAAGAGTTGCAGGCTGCAGCGATTTCGCATAAAAGTCGTGGGCGTCGTGGAGTTGGACATACTTGCCTTCGATCCAGCAATCCAAGCGGAGTTATCCACCAACACACAAACCAGCCAAGATGCGCGTCCTTATTGTGAGTAACTCGAGGATAGTCAGAGGATCTCCTCGCTAAGCCTGATCGTTTTCTTCACTCCTTCCGATCCTAGGCCCTTTGCTTCGTTGCCGCTGCCAGCGCCGCTTCCCTCGGCGGTGGCTACAGCTACCAGCCCGCTGCCTCTGCTCCTGTGGCCACCTCCTTTGCCCCGGCAGGACCCGCCTACAGCCAGGAGCAGCCCGCCTACAGTGCCCCCGCCGAGCAGAGCTACGCCCCGGCTGCCGTCGTTGAGGCTGCTCCCTCTGTCTCTGCCCCCAACTACGCCGCTCCCCAGGCCGAGCTCCAGAAGGAGTTCTTCACCTACACCGCCGACGAGAGTGCCTTCAACGAGCCCGCCGGCTCCGAGCAGGTGCAAAGCTCTCTGAACAAGGCCCTCCGTGTGATCTTCATCAAGGGACCCGAGAACAGCGGCCTGGAGAACGCCGCCGTGGCTCTGGCCAAGCAGGCTGGCCAGCAGGAGACCGCCATCTATGTCCTCAACAAGCAGGCCGACATCGGGGACCTGAGCAACAAGTTGAACGCCATCCGCAACAACAACAACAACAAGCCCGAGGTGCACTTCGTCAAGTACCGCACCCAGCAGGATGCTGCCAACGCTCAGCAGGCTATCCAGTCGCAGTACGACCAGCTGGGTGGATCCTCGACCATCCAGAACGGCGGTGTGGCTCCCGTCCTGAACTTCGCCTCCCAGCCCGCTGCTCGTGAGGTGGCCGCTCCCTCGGCTCCTGGCAGCTCCTACCTGCCCGCCTCCGTCCTGCGATTCCGCCAGTAAGATGGGAAAGCGCAGCTCACTGACCTCCGAAAAAGACTCAGACTGACCCGTCTCTCCGACGATTCCTACGCACTCGCTGCGACCCTGTTACCTAGTTTGTAAAAATTGCGAATTTCGACTTTTTCCCAAATAAAATAAAATGTTTATCGTTAATGAATAGTAAAGAGTGTTGTAATCGCTGGGAGCTGGCTAATTTTGTAACACACTTCGGGCGACATTGAACTAGTTGCCCTAAAAGGCGGGACGCTCTCCCGATTTGGTTACCTGGGCTCGCCGGCTGAAATTATAAAATGCTTTGCCCGCCGGGGATTGTCCAACAAATGTTTTTTGCTCTTCGCCGTGGTTATATCATGCTGGGAATACTGGTGAGTCTACCTGGAGGCTAATGACCAGGTCTTTGGCTTATGCTAATGGCGCGTCTCTGTCCCAGTTTCTCGCCTTGCTGACCGGCAGTTCCGCGGAACTGGGTTACCAGTACCAGCAGAACAGCTACGGAGGATCGGTGGATAACCAAGCCGGCTATCCCACCCAGCCGAACGATCACTACCAGGAGCACCACGACTTCCATAAGCACTTCTATGCCTTCGAAGCGCCCTACGATTCTGCAGAGGAGGCCGACCTGGTGGAGACCAAGCTGGCATCTCTCTCGCAGAAGAACCTGCAGGTGGTGTTCATCAAGGCGCCGGAGAACAAGGCCGTGGTGGGTGCCCTCAACGCTTTGGCCAAGCAGACCACGGAGGACAAGACGGCCATCTATGTGCTGAACAAGCAGACGGATGCCCACGAACTGGCAAGCGAACTTAGCTCCTTGAAGGCGCAGCACCAGCACAAGCCCCAGGTTCATTTTGTCAAATACAGGACGGAGGCGGAGGCTGCCCAGGCCCAGCAGCACATTCAGGCGCAGTACGGCGGAGCGGGAGCAGTGTCGCAGTCGGGACAGGCCTCCTCCTTGGGCTACTACCCGGAGCAGCAGCCGCAGTACGATCAGGGCTACTATCCGGGACCAGTTCAGCGCCCCGGCGAGTATCCAGTCCCCTCTGCTGGTTACCAGTCGCCGCCATCTCAGCCGTCGTCGGGCTATCTGCCGCCAGTGCCCAGTTACTCCTCCCTTGGCCAGGGCTACAGTGCAGCTGGAGGAGCGCTGGCGGGGCAGATATATCTGCCTCCAGTGCCTGAGGCCCAGCAGGATCTCTCCGCCAGCTACGGCGATGGTAGTCAGGACTACCGATCGGCCAGGTCCCAGCGCATCGATTTCAGGGTCAACGAACGACGGAGGTCGGGCAGCCGCATGGTCTTTCCCTCCTCCTCCTCGACCGTTTCCAGGTCTTACCTGCCCTCACCTGTCCCAGCCAAGCGACGACGAGTCTGAGTGTGAGCCCAAATTAAGACATTAAATTAGTGCCATAAGACTGCGCCCCCGGGTGTGACTAGTTGTAGCTGCCAATAAAGACGAGAGATACATCAATGAATGGCCACCAGTGTTTGATCTGTGCTCATCCCCATCAGCCGGAGCTGTGAACGGCTGCGGCGCTAAGCGGCTTATCGCAGATGCGAGCCGAGGGCTAGAGCAGATCTGAGTCCAACTCAGAGTGACGTGTAAATTAACAAATCAGTAGCCATAAAATGCGGGCCGTAAAAATTCCGGGGGCGAGTGAAAGTGGAGCTAAGCGCGCTGGAAGTCACAACAAATGGCCACCACAATGGGAGAGAGACCCAAAGGGGCATATGAAAATATTTGATAACTAATTCAAATTGGGAGCTCATTTGTAAATTTTATGCGAATTAAATTCAAGTTCAAGCTGGGTCGCAGTCTTTGTCTGGGGCTCTTGCAAGCCCAGAAATTAGCATTTCAAAATTGAACGACATTAACATGGATAATCGGAGCAGGCAAACACAAAACCAGAGCAAACGTTTGCAGAAATCTTTTATAAGTTCGTAAAAAAACGAAGCAACCGATAGACAAATGCAAAAAGGCAGAAGAAATACTAAAAAAGAAATAAAAAATAAAGTAAAATCATAACGAGACCGAGAGTCAGCTTACTTTCGAACGGCTATTTGTTTGTGTCGTATATAAGGATGGTTTTGTTGCTGGGACTGGATTATAACCGATCCGAGCTTCGTGCCAAAACGTCGAGCTGCTGCGGCACAAACCCAGCCATGCACTCCTTCTCCTTGATGGTGAGTTGGAACCCCTGGCACCGGGACCTTAGATTTACCACTTTACCAATTTGGTTTCTCCCTTAGTTCTTCGGGCTATTCCTCGGCTCTAGTCACGCCCTCGGGGATGTCTACCTACCGGCTGTCCACAGAGCTAAACCGGTGGCCACGGAGTACTTCACTTATGCAGCACCACCGGAGGAGGATCAGGCAGCTCCCTGGCAAGCAGCTCGCCAGCTGGCCCAGGTGTTATCTCCACCCCAGCAGGTGGTCTTCATTCGCACCCCGGAGACGAATCTCTTCACCCTAACGGCCAAGCAGCTGGCCAGTAGTAATCCGCTGGACATCTTTGTGCTGCAGCGACAGGCGGATGCAGCGGCTCTGGCCCAGCAGCAGGCGGCCATTCAGCAGCAGGCGGCCAACCATCAGCCATCGGTGCACTTTGTCAAGTACCGAACCCCGGCGGATGTAACCCGAGCCTTGAGCTCGCTCAGAAGCGACTATGACCGGCTGCCGGGGAACAGCATCAGCCATGCTGTCGAGAAGGCGGATGTCCTGCACCTCAACCCGCTGGCAGCGAGGTCACCCAGTCCACCAAGTCCTGCTCCTGTGATCTTCAAGATCCGCCCGAAAGACAGCGCTGAGTACGAGACCCACGAGCAGGCCAGCGATCTGGAGACGGCCAAGCTGCAGGCCCTGTTCCGGGAGTACCTGCCGCCGGGAAAGCGACGCTAGTTCCTCTGGAACCTGGAGCCTAGTGCCAAAGACTGTTTAAGAGTTAATTAAATTAAATGCTAATTAGTACAGTTCCATTGTCAATGTGTTCGTTCCTCCTGTGTGACTCGCGTGGAAATATCCATCAGCTGGTGGAATTTTTTCGGGTTATTAAGTAGGCGTCATGATTAAATATTACAGAGATCGATATTCGTTTAAATTATACCACGTCGCCCAAACCCATGATTTATTGCCATAAATAATTAAGTTTGCAGACATATTATTTACTTTGAGAGTCCTAGAGAGTGATGTTAAATATTTTATTAATAATTATTGTTAATAAGGAAAGGGGTTTGAATGGGGGTATTTCGGAAGGGTTTTAAAAAAATGATAAATTCCCATTTATTTTTATTTTAATGCCCTTGCAGGGTATTATAGTTTTAGTTAGAAGTTTGCAACGCAGTGAAGGACACATTTCGGTCTTAGTTTTATGCAAATCGGATGATTAAATAGTATAGCAACATGCAAAACATTTAATGCAAATTGTAAATGTAATATGAATAGGAATAGGAGTTTATGAACTTCCGTGTGCCCAAGTTAGCTTTCTTTCTTGTTAAATATAAAAGGAACGCTGAAAAATAAGCGTAATAATATCACACACAAATTAAACAAGAATTCATAGAGCGGCTTTCGCTGCTCATAAATTACTCAATGTACTTGGAATGCCGTGTTCTTGTAAACAAATTTAATTTAAATTTCAATCAGAAAACATTTAGTTGTTACGGCGAGACTGTAAGGCTGGGAAGGCTGCTTATCTGTAGCCTTCCTATTATGAATAATTAATTACTCAGCCCTAGACCGTTACATTTTACTTCTGAGTTCCTCCTGGCCAGGCCACCTCGCCCCTTGCCCCTCGCACTTGCTGGATAATCTTCAAAGTATCTCTTAGATAATCATTAAGGTGTTGGTAACCGACTGCCGCCCACAGGCCGCCCCGCAAATGTTTTCTTAAGCAAATGTCGCCGGCGTTGCGACGTTGTCGCTGGAAAACTTTTTAATGAGCTGGCGGAGCCGCGTCTCATCCCCGCCCACATAAGAGCCGCGTGGAAGGGATCCTGGGGTTTACGACAGGCGCTGCTTTAAGAATGTTTCAACTAAATTACGCCACTACGTAACTACGCCAGGACCCGGGACACACCGGTGAGGGAGGTGCGACAGGACACTGGGGCTGACATCATTTCGCTTTGCAAATTGTTTTAGTGTCAAAGGTCAAACACACACTTCCCTTTTCATGGTGGAGCTGGCTCCGCCATATGACACGCCGGAGTGCAGCCGTAAAAAGGATCTCCAGCTCCCCACCCGCTGCCACTCTCCGGCCACTGCAAATCTGTTGAGCAAGTTTTAGTTTAAGCATTTTTGAGCAACATGAGAGCTGTGTCCTGATGCTCCTGCTGGTGCTGGTCCTGGGCGCCGCTCGTTAGCGGTGCCTGCCAAAAAACTTTGCCAGTCACGTCAAAGCCGTCGGCATCGCATGCCGTTCCCCCGCGTATCCCAGCCCCTGCCCGGAGCCCCCTTTATTTCGCGGTATCTGCGCGACAAGCCAACTCTGCTTTAATCCCGACTGCCTTCTGGCCGCAGGCACCTCATGACTGGCTGCAATTTCGGGACAGGTGTGCCCAAGGTCCAGGTCTCGGATTCCATCCAGCCAGCTGCCAAGTTTGCGTGTTTTCCAATCTTTTCTTCGTTTTTCCAAAGGGGCCTCTTGGCTCTGGGCTTGCCATCGCCAAATTAGGCGCAGCTTGGCGCTGCTTTCGCTTTTGTTTGGCGCTGCTCCTCATCGCTTTTTGGCCGGAGTTTGGCTGGGCAGCTGGGCACGGCTAATAGACACGATGAGTGGCCAATTGCCGATGAGAGGCTCAGTTACCAGGAAGTTAGGTGAATGCCAATATATTTGAGGAGTATCCTGACACAAAACTTTGCATATTCACTCGATATTCCAAGACGTGGAATAAATACTTGTCTAAAAATGAGAAAATTTATAGAAGAAAGGAAGAAGCTGGTATTCTATTCTCATCTTAACAAAAGCGCACACAGTCTTAGAGCTTGAAATACATTAGAATTCCTATAAGAGCAGCTTAAAGTCTTTTCACAGGAAATTGTTATTATAAATTCACATTTTCTTTTCTCATATTTCTTTCTCGGCGACGACCTCTCTCGACCCACACACAGCTGCCGATATTCTACAATTTAAATTCTTATTTTGTTTGGCCATCAAACGATGCCGAAAAAGTTTAAATTAGTTAAAGAACTTCATTAACCGAACCGCCGAAGAGATTGACGTCCCAGCGAAAAACGCGAACTTGTGGAAAATTATGAAAATTATAATTACCGGCTTAAGCCGGGCAGAGCGGACCGTCGACTGGCGACCCGAGACCGTCAGATGATATCGCCAGACGACCGTCCCCTAGCCAGTAACCAGTAACCAGTAGCCAGTAGCCGTTTATTTTCCAAGCATTTCAACACAGTGGCTGCCGTTTATTTTCGGGCCCTTCTCCTCGAAAAGACACAGCATCCAGCCGGGGTTTTTTATGGCCTGTCGCAGCCAACACAAATCAATTAGATAATGTGGCAGCAGCAGCGGCATCACGGCAGCCAGAGCATTCGCAATCGCAGCCATGCATATTTATAAACGGCGCAGAGTGCATTTAAATCAAAGCCAAGACGAGAGCGATAGGCCTAGTATGCATATTCAAATGGCAGTTCGTTTTAATGACGATCGAATAGCACCGAAATCGAGTCAACGGCGACGGCAAGGTCGTTCCTAAACAGTGGATGTCTCTCTCCGAGCTCGTGGGAGGGGTTAGTGCACGTATAAAAGCCAGGCTAGGCCTGAATCCCAGCATTAGTTCCCACTTAACAGCTCCAATTGTACGTTGTGCTCCAGTCAACATGCGCGCCTTTATCGTAAGTCCTTGGGAAGGGGATTGCCACTCAGGAGGAGCCGCTGTGAATGTATCTCTTTCCCCCGCAGATTCTCTGTCTGATCGCTGCCAGCTGCAGTGCCGATAAGCTGGGCTACAACTATCAGCCGGTGGCCCATGCCGACGAGGGTCTCTCATTCCTGCCCGGCGGAGGCGCCGAGCTGCCCCAGCTGCAGCTGCAGCCCGTGCAGAGTGGCGAGGCTGTGTTGTCCCAGCCCATTGAGGCTCCCGCCACCATCCAGACCGCTCCCATTGCTCCCCAGGCCGCCCCCCTGATCGAGGAGTTCCAGAAGGAGTTCTACAGCTATTCGGCCCCCGAGGAGCAGTTCGATGAGGGAGCCAGCAACCAGCAGATCGCCGATTCCGTGAAGAAGAGCCTGCGCGTCGTCTTCATCCGCACGCCCGAGAACCGTGGCTTCGAGCAGGCTGCCCTCCAACTGGCCAAGCAGTCCGCCCAGCAAGAGACCGCCATCTATGTGCTGACCAAGCAGGGTGATGTGGCCAACCTGGCCAAGCAACTGAATGCCCTGAAGACCAGCTCGGTCAACAAGCCAGAGGTGCATTTCGTCAAGTACCGCACCCCCGAGGACGCTGCCAATGCCCAGCTGGCCATCCAGAATCAGTACAATCAGCTGCCCGGAGTCTCCCGCATCTCCAACGAGGGACGTGCTCCCGTCCTGAACTTCGCCTCTCAGCCCGCCATCTCCGCCAATGTGGCTCCAGCTGCTGCCGCAGCTCCCAGCTCTGAGTACCTGCCCGCCAATGTGGTTTCTGGCCAGGACTACCTGCCGCCCACTCTGCGTCGCTTCCGTGTCAAGTAAGGAGAGAGAGAGAGGTCCTTGAGGTATGCCCAACGGTAACGCTTCCTACGCAATCGCATCGAAAAACACAAACCCATCACGAGCAATCGACTAGCTTTTAAGTGTCCATGTAGAGGAATAAAATTTGTTAGCAGACAAATTCGCACGCTGAACTAGAAAACTCATTTGGAGGTGGAGCAGCAGGACATAATTGCAGGACGCGGCCATTTCCCTCTGGGTGAGATTCGTTTTTGCGAGTAAATCCTGGCTCTGGCTCTGTCTGTCGTCTGGCGGCGCATTCGTGCGTTGTCCTTTCACATAAAATCCCTGAAATAATAGCCGGGATAAAGCGGCTGGCATGTCATAAAGTCCAGCAACAAGTTGAGCCACCCAAAGGGCGCCCACTCGCATGGCGGTTGGGAAAGTGGAAGTGGAGGAGGAACCCACATCCATGGAACACCCATGGAATCCCCGGCATATGCACAATGGTTTTATCCCATCCGCCATTTGTAATTGGAGTTATTAGAATCGAAATGAAGTGGTTCCACAATGGCCCGGTTCTCAGTGCTGAACGCTGGTTGGCAGTGATGGCCACGGTACAACTCCTAGAGGGTTACTACTTATGTTTCCCACGTTCCTAGCTGGGACCAAGGGTACATGGAATGAATACCTAGCTCTGTATTCACCACTAACGGCAGCCTTTGTTGCGAGCCCACTACCAGTTCTGTGGTCTGTATAAGTGGCAACGTCCTGTTGCAGGTGGAAGCTGCCTCGCCTCGCCCCCTGTGATCTGTGACGACGACACTCATCGAGTAGATTGTGTACCCTTTTGGTGTTCCGGTGGTGCGAGCACACATCTCTGTGTGTGTGTCATGATGGCTTCCTGCTTCCGTGGAAGGCAAACTCATCATGCGAAATGCCAGCGCCACACACATGGCCCCAACCATAGCCCAAGCTGGCATGAACTATGCAGAGGATTTGGTATGCTGTTGAGTGGAGTCCTTAAATTTCACTTAGATGTAACATAAGCCCGATATAAACGCAACTCAACGGTGCATGTATTCATGGCCATCAGGCGGTGGGTGTGATGGGTGTGTGTTCGGTGTGTGTGTGCTAAGTGTGTGCCCCTGCAGGAATCGCACGCTTATCAGCAGTCGAGTGCAAACTGAATCCGTTGCTCTTTCTGTCGGCTACAGTGGCGAATCGCTAAGGCGTAACGACAGCGACAATATGTCCTGGGGCTCGGGTTCGGGTTCCGAAGGGGCTCCTGGCAATTTGGGCCACCATAAACGCTGTTAGCTTGTCTGCCATTTGCCGTCTGACTGCGCCCAGACTGCTGCCTGTAATTAAGGTGATATGCAGCATTCAGCGGACCGAATCGACGACGACGACAACGACGAGCCTGCCAAGTGCGTGTCCTGTGCGTGTGTGTGGATGCGGTGTGTGTGTGTTAATGAGCAGCCCGCTGTGCTCACAAAATAAATTATTAAAACGACATTCACGGCTCTCTCAAGTGTCGTCCGTGCAAAGGCTCCTTTTGACGCCCAGAGATATCAAGAGTATTCCACAAAGCTGAATGGGAGACACCCTACACGGGCACCTCCACAAAGGGGGAATTATAAAATGCTTGAATATATTACATATGTGTAAGCTTACGGTAGTGCATTTATATCACTACATTTGCCTTTTTTCCTGTTTTTTACTTTGGCCCTTAAATGTTTCAAGTTAGTGACAGAAATAACAGTTCTGTTTGAGGGTGAGTGGGTAGAGGCATTAAGGATAAAGTCAAGTAACAAGTTCAGGGCTGGCAGCCGGTGCTGTCAGTGGCAGAAGGTACTTGTTTTTTATAGGAAAAGATTCTTAAATTACAGTTTTAAGTTTATATTCCACGATTTCATTAACAAATTTGCTGTCAAAAAAGAAGTGATGAAGACCGAGTTAATCGGTGGGTGCAACTTTAACATTATTTATCTAAATACCCACAGTTACTAGCAATCTTTATCCCCCTTACGTAGAGTATGTGCCTTAATTAACGTTGAATTCAAGTTCTAGGTTCAAGGCTCCGAAAGTGGAGCGCCAGTTGCGTATACGACCCGTTGGCAGCTGACGTTTGGAGAGCGGAAAATGCGTGGCAGGCTTTTAGGCTGCGTTGTGAGTGCAATTTTTACGAAAGCCCCTTCAAATTAAACCCATTTTTTTGTCCGCTCGGGGAAAACCAAACACAAATCGCTGGTTTTATGAAACCATTTGGCAAATACAACGCCGCTTTCAATCTCGCCGGCTGACAGCTGCGGTGGGCAATGGCAACACTCGCCGAATTGCTGGCAAACAATGCAACAGCCACAACCATTTTTATTCCGATTTAAGCGAAACTTTCGGTCCCACGGGTTAACCAATATTTCTTTTCCATTTCTGAAGCGAAAGTTGTGGCTGTACAACTAAATATTTTGACGTTTGTCCGCATGCAACTTTGTACGTAGGGTTGGGGTGTAAATTGAAATGTGCTTGAGACAGTTGCTGCCGTCTCCAATTGTTTTTTGCGGGCCGGCAACAAAGTTGCGCGCTTTTGTTAATTTCGGCAACCTCGGTAACTCGTCCATGCAGGTGGCAATGGGTCGTGGAAGGCCGAAAATCGTGCAGGGATGAGGGACCGCACCCAAGTGCACTTGCAGTTGGCAGTTGTACGCCATGTTGTCGCTGTCAGAAAGTTTTACTGCGCCTGTCGCTGCTGCTGCTGCTGCTGCTGCGGTTTGCTGCGGAATAGTTTGGGATTTGTTGGAAAAAGTGTTTATTGGTGTTTGCCGCGGGCTCGCTGGCGCTATGAAAATTGAGTTATTTGCACACACACAAACAGACGCCTCGCTGGCTGTCGAAACTTGGCACACATGCTGAGAGTTTCGGCTCATTAACCGGGCCACTCTGCTCTGCTGCTGCTGCTTGACTGCTGCATATTAATTAGTCGACTTTTGGGCGCTGCCATGTATAATTAAGCAGCGAACGAAGCTCTTAACAAACCACATCCTGTCTGACTCCTTCACTTGGCAGGGCCATGCCTCATTAACGGCAAAGTCAGGAGGGGAAAGAGCGGCAAAGCAGGAACAGGACAGGAGTTGGGGCCGCAGCTACCAAGAGCTGCCATTGCCCTGCTAATTTAATATTTATACCTTAATCAAGCCAGAGTCGTCGGAAAACCCTTTTGATGGCTCCGCAGAAAATCTGTTGATTCGTCGATACCCAGATTGGTCCGGCCTAACGATGGGCGGGCGTTAATTGCTCATTTCCATGCAATGTTGTCGTTTCCCCCTGCCAGCCTGCCAGCCTGCCACTCTGACACCCAGTCCCACCAATCAGTGTCCTGGTCCGATGTCCTGTCTGTCACACAAATGCGGAATCGATAGCTCGCATCTGTCACCAGACACACACACACACACACAATGAGGCCGAGCCCCCGCTGTGCCCTGATGCCTCTATGTGTGTGTACAGGACTTTGATTTCGTAATGAGGCAGCCGGGCAGGTTGCACCTTTGTGGCGTGTCCTGGGACAGACAAAGACGACTCATCCTCAGCGCCGCTGATCCCCATCGGGGAATGGGATTGAGGCAAGAAAATACTCGGCCATTGTGTCTTGGGCTTTGTGTTTGCGGCCCTGGAACTGGCTCTCGTCGGATGTGTTTTACTGCCTTGCTACCCTTGATTCGCCATTTATTCCGTAGTTTATCCTTTCGTTGATTATTGCCGAGCATTTGCAGCCGTCTCCATCCGATCCCCTCTGTAATTTCGTGGAGACTTCTGACCTTATGTGTCCTTTCGCTGGCGCCCTTTGTTTGTGCTGCGCTCCTTCAATTTCCCTGCACATTTAAAAGGATTAAAAGGATATTCGTCAAACGGAAAGTTACGCAAGTTTGTTTAACGCACTTGTGGGGTCCTCAGCCGCAAAATCCTGTCTCCTGTCTCCTGCCCTTCGCCCACTGCCACTTCGTTGTGTTTTTCCACATTTGCCATTTATTTTCCCTTTCTGTTTTTTTGGCCTGTTTTGTTTTGTTTTCTTGGTTTTGGGGATGCGAGAAGCAGACCCTTTGTTTACTCGGCCCGCTTGGAGGGCGTGTGCTCCTTAACCGGTCCTTGAATGAAACGCTTTTGGCCCTTTGTTTTCAACATTTATTTTTTATTTTTAGTTCGTTCTCTTTACCACAAATATTCGTATTCTGTATGTATATTTAATATGCTGTATATCTCCTTTCCTCAGTGTAGTAGATTGGCCAAGCAGTAGGCGCCATAATTTGGGTTGAGTTTGTAATCGTAATTGTTGTTCTTCGGTTCAATTTTTACACGTTTTAAACTTTACATACACTAATGTAGTTCGCCGCTGCTCGGCTGTGACTCTGGTTAATATTCGTGGTACTTAGCGTTAGTATACTCATAATAATACACATATTCCACAGTTATTTTGCGTGTGACTTGCATAGGTTGCAGTTCTTACATTTTATCGCTCGCTTGGTATGTCTGTATCTATAAATAAATATTTACGTTTACTGTACGTTTATCCGTTTATCTGTTAATCGTTTAATCGCATATCGATTTATTTTTGTGTCAATTGGATTCAGTTTTATCAATAGATTAGCCACAATTCAAGCTAGACAATTTCTTAGACCCTAAAACATTTTATACAATACAAATGAGGGAAATCGAAATAAGGTTGAATCCAATATCGAATATATTTGTATATGCTCTTGTGCGATTATATCAATGTGTGTCCGATAAACAATGGGAACAAAAAGTTAAAGCTTTTTGTGGTGTAAGTGTTTTTAAAACTAATAAATAATGCCCTTTTCTCTATAAATATATATATATGTATATATTTTATACACCTCTTTTTCATCTCGGGGCTATCCCTTATGCCATGTTGTATACATAATTTCAATATATATCTTGTATAATTTATGCTCTTTGTTCAATACGCAATGATATGTGTGATTGGAAGATTTTGATGTGAGTGAAATGATAAAGGTGGCCTCTGTCCGACTTTCGACCTATCAAAATACAACATTTAAATGTAATGTTCGATCGCCATAATGTCATTCCATCGACTTGAATATGAATGCCATTCGGTCTGCATACCACTGCCTTTATCGGCCTCAACAAACAATTATAGTTAAACGGCTTAAATGCCATATGCTTAGCATGAAAATGTTAATTGGCGCGAGACTCGGCTCTCTGGCGTTGAGAAAATGTTACAACATTTATGATATGTTTTGCGAATTGCTGCCACACTTAATGTACTCTTACTCGATCTAGTATATAAACAGAGTTTTTACACAGATACACATTTATATATGTTCGATAGAGACAGAGCGAAGTGCATGGCCCATAATTAGTGGGCTAAGACCGGGTTGCTAGTCCTAGTCCTCGGCCAATTATGCACATTCATGCAGATATATGCTGAGACAACAGACTCTCGAGTGTAGACAACACGCAGTTTGCATATTTATACAGACGGGCGGACAACTGGGGGGGAATGACATCGAGTGGGTTCTCCGGGAAACGGGAAATGGGAAACTGGAAACGGGTTGTGTGGGCGAGTGTGATGTGGAGTGCGAGGGGTGTTTGCACTTGTTCATAGATTGGTGGGAAACATTTACTAGTACGAGTGATTCACAAACCCATAGGAGAGAGGGGGAAATAGCTCCCGCCACAGTTCACAAATCAAATCAAATTATCTGGAGTTGAATGATGGCTGAAATTAGCATACCATAATCATAATATCGTTACTAAAACTGTATTTACTTATATTATCTACGGTTTTCACTGAACAACAGAGGAATAAATCATGGGTTAACCCTAAAGCATTTCCATTTGTCGTGTATAAGTGTTAATAATTTGTTTTGTTTCTCATTTGGTTTCATTTTTATTTTTTAGTTCTTAGTGCATGCAATCAGTAAATTTGCATGCATACCTATCGTAATGTATAATTTATAAATGTAATCAATTTTTTGTTTTGTTTCTGTTAATAATAGACAGCGTAGCATAGGAAGACGTCAATACCTGCATAAGACATTTTAGCCATATTTTCATACATAATATGAACTTTGTTTTCAATTACTTTCACGTGATGTCACCGTTATCATAATTAAGAATATTTCCTTTATAAAAAATGTTTTGTAGTCCGTTCAAGCATTATCCGATCGGTGTGCCTCCTCACTGGAGGAGGGGCAACCGTGGGAAAATGTTTCAACCGTGGCAAGATTTGCAATTTGCAGTTGTAATTGGTTTGTTAATTGTTAATTGTTAATTGTCGAGTGTTTGTTTTGCTTTAACTGATTCGCACGTTCGTTCAAACTGTAGGAGAACATCGCAGGCTTAATTGTATTACTAACACTATGTTTGGTTTCGCTTTGGGCCATCGCCAGCGCCGAGTAGAAGTCAAAAATAGAAGCCTAATTACACACACAATACAGGCGCGACGCTCATTTAATTTTGGTTTCGTGTATATATACGGTATAGAGGATATAGACTAGTCCGCTAATTGCTTTACATTTATTTACTTTGCCGGGTTGTCCGTGTTGTTGCGCTATCGCCTTGCTTTACATAGTTACATTGTTATGCTACGGGTGTTTAAAATGCTCCTCTAGCCATAGACACTTAAAGCGCGCTCCTAAATATACATCCGCACTTGGTTTTAAGCACTGCGATTTACCTTACTTAACTCCCTTAAGCGGCCGAAAAACGCTAACGAAAACGAAAACGAAAACAATTAATCGCAACGGCAAATATTTTCCTAACTACACACTAAACGCTCCGTTGCAACGACATAACCATTTACACACACAACGAACCGAAAATAAGGGGGCCGAAATGAAAATAAATAAATAAGCGTCGTAATGTGCGGCGGAGTGGCCCAACCCTCAGGGTTTTGACCCTTTCCCGGGGTCACCACGCGCCGACAACTGCGCCCTTTTTGTGGCCGCCAAGTTCGGCGCCATTTCTCGCTCCGCCTGTCCTTTTGTTTTTGTTGTCTTGGTTTTCTCAAAATGTTTTCAACACTGATTGTTTCTGTAAGCTTCTTGGTTTAACTGTCTAATTATTTTACATTTAAACGTTTATTTCCGGGGTACTTTGGTACGGGGTACGGTTGGGGGGGGCACACGAAACTCGTGTTTAGCTTGATGCTGCTGCTGCTGGCTGGCGCTTAAATTCAATTGCCCTAATCTTAGCCTAACCCGCCTCGGTTGCCACATCCCTGACTAACCCTATCCTTGACTAGCCGAAGCGCTACAATACCGTAAAAAATATGTCTCCTTTAATTTCGTTTTCAATTTGTGGGTTTTCAGTTTGTCCTTCGTTAGTTCTCTACTGCACTGTGTAAGATCATGCATTTTAGGTACATGCTTCGTAGCGGCTGCTTTGAGACGCCTAAAAACCTTCAACGCAATCAACTCGGGCTGTTTGCATTCGGATTTTCCAGAGGGGAAGCGGCATTTGCCCCAAAAACTTCTGACAAGGCCTGACCTTGAAGAGCACAAAGTTTGGTTTCTCTGCAGAGGGGTTTGAGTCCTCCTCCTCTCTCTCGTGTTCAATTAGCTATACAAAATTATCCTTGTGCTCCGAAAAATGGCCGCTGGCCGGATGGGAATGCCCATTCTTCTATAGAACCACAGTTCCCCTCCGCCTGCAACTTAATTACAAACGTTCTCTTTGGCACTGTGGCCGCACAAACTACCAAAAAACTAGACAAGCTGAAATTCCTCGGCCGCTTCCCTCGGTCATCTGCAGTTATTTACAAGTAAACTATTTAAAATGGCCGACCAAGGCGAGCAGCACAAATGCAAAAAAAGTAACATTCCCTTAATCCTTTCGCCCGGCATTGTCCTTTGTTCTCTGCCCCTTTGAGCTCTCTGCTAATTTTCCTGCTCAATCGAGCTCTCTCATGGCTTGCAAACAGATTAAAAATTTGGTATACAATTTACAAAAAATCCAACTTGGTTTCTCAGATGCAGCATTTGTCCTCGATGTGGATGCGGATGTGGACGACGATGATGATGATGATGTGATTGCCCTTGGATTGGCCGTAGCTCTACCTGCAACCGTGCAGAGTGTGCGAGTATGTCGGTGGTCTTCTCCTCTCCCGGCTCGTTCCCTGTGACCAACGCTGTCCCTCTAGTAGCTCAGGGGCAGCAGGACAAGGAGCAGCAGCTGGGCCAGCGACCACAGGTGCATCAACATCGCGCCCCCGTGCGCCCTCCGTCCGGCGGAGGTCTCGTTGCCATGTCCATTACCGTTGCCCAGCGCCGCCATTCCGATGCTGGGCGGAGCCGTCGACGTGGAGGAGGCCACTTGGCGCTCGACCTCAACTGTAAGTAGACGAAAAAATGGGAAACGAACGGCCTTAGAAGGTGATAAACAATGTTGGGTAATTATTCTTAGGTAGCTTTACAGAAAAACAAAAAGAAAATCCATGCACTGGCAAGGTCGTCTTATTAAGAAGAGTCTTTAGTATATTTTAAAAATAATCCAGACTCCATTTGCTTTGCCTGAAAAGGGACATAAGATTTTTAAGACGTCAACTTTTCCAAATAATTTATTCTCTGTAAAAGATTAATATCTGGAACATTACGGCTTAAAATAAACCGGATTCACAGTAGGAGAGGTCTGGGGAAAAAAAACGGAAAAAATCAATTTAAAAAGCAAAGTTGACGTTGTAAAATGAATAATTCAGGACAGTGATAAGCCCTCAAGTTATCTAGCCAAAATGGTTTACCGCCGAGAACGGGGCATGAAACCGCAGGAAAGGTCGCCGCGGTGATCTGACTGAGAGTCGTCGGGCGCTGAAAAGTTTTCGCATAAGATGGCAGCAGCCCCTTAGGGCGGCATAAGAAACAATTACAGACTGGAGCATTCTCGGCTGCGAAGTGGCCCAAACAAATGACGCACTTCACGCAACATAAATAACACGCATACGCCCCTTGGTTCAAGTGACAGTTGGCAGCCACTCGGCCACTTCGGCAAACTGGGCCGGCGAAGAGGTTGAAGGACGGCGGAGACAGGACAAAGGACCACAGACAGCCAGCGGCAACTGATGGAAAACGAGCGGCGAGCAAAGAGCAACGAGCGGCGTGAATCATGGGCCTGGTAATGTGTAAATTATTTCGTACAATTCGGGACAATTTACAACAGGGCTGAACGACTTGGCTGGGACGTTAGTGTTAACAACCGGCTTGTAGGCAAACAATGCCGGCAAATATATAAATTAACCTTTGTTTGGCTCTGCTCTCCGCCCAATGAGTGGGGCTGAGTAAATGAAAATTAAACGTAGACAAACGGAAAACATATGACACCGAGAGGCCCTTTCAAGGACCCAAAATATCTAAATCTGCCAGTTAAGACAATGGCGCCGTTTACTTTTGTTTAAAATTCCTCGTTGGCTTTCGCTTTGTGACAGGGAAAACAACAATGCGCCTCCCCTACATTATCATACTAATTTATTTTGTGAAAATTCATCCGTGATTCCATCATACATTTCATAATTTTGTGTCGCCGAGGACGTTTTTTGATGAGCTCACGGGTCGTAATTTCAGCCGGCGCGCACCGAAACAAATATTTGCCTTGCATAGCATTACACGGCATAAAATAAATAAAGTAAATATGCACAGGCACAGACAGACATATGTACATACATTCAGTGCCATGTAGGCGCAGGGATTCATGCAAATCACGCATACGCCCTGAGAGCCGAGATAATATGCGTTCTAAATTCCAGAGTGTGACCTCGAAAATCTTTCCACACTTAAGAGAATTGTGTTCTTTAATTGTTTATACAACTTAAATTATAGAATGTAAAATGTGTAACGAAAGTACTCACCTTTCACGGAGTACGTCTTGTAGTCGGCGTACTGCTCGCCCTGCCCCACGGTGGCCGGTATCGTGGACAGGCAGGTGATCTCCATGCGCCCATTGCTGCCCACGTGCTCATCGGTAAGCTCGATATTCAGCTGACTGATGCTGAACATGCCCTTCTCCTGCTGGGCAGCGGTCACGGCAGCCGCCGCAGCTGCCACACCACTGCCGCCGCCAGGATGCGAGAGCGGCCGCTGGTAGCCTGCCGCCAGCTGGTTCATAGGACCGGCATTGGAGGGAATGCCCAGCTCCTTGTTCATGTTGGGCGCCTGTGGACCAAAGCCGCCGCTGTTCAGGGTGCTGCGAATGATGCCCAGGGCGTTCTCGTTTATGTGGCGCCGGTACTTGCGGTTGCTGTTCCTGGAAAACCGAGAGAGGACTTCATTGAGTGGTGGGAAAAACTGGGTGTGGGTCTGGGTTTAATGTGCCTGCGCCCGCCAATTTGCACACAAATAAAACCGTAAATATTTGCATTTTATGATTGATGTGTGTAAACGTGGAAAGCAAAACACTGGGAGCTTCCACATGCCAGGCACGCACATCTGATTCCCAAAACGAGGCCCAAACAGTGTTGCCAAAAGCAAAACTGATCAGCTGCTTAAATAACAGGGAGCCTAATATAAAATAAACCACATTACAAATTGCTTGAACATATTTATTTTTTAACAAAATATTATTTAATATTTAAAAAAGTTTCATCAGTTAAATAGAATGCATTTCATGTCGCCATCAGTCAACCCAGTCCTTGGGAAGTGGGCACCGGGAGTCGTCTTCATTTTCAGCTCAGAGCAGAGTCCTGAGTAATTGATAACCGAGCAACAAACTTCACAACTCTGAATGGCCCGAGGATTGAGCGAGGAGGCTCATTCGGTTTCCATGGAAAAATGCAGGGAAAGTGTGAGATTATCGAGCAGCTGGGCCTTTTTTGCTGATTGGCAACGCTTTCTAATGGTTATCCTGCATTACGGCCTGATTAGTTTGCATTATTCAGCCGGCGGCATTCAGCTCGTATCGCACATTGTGAGTCTAATTAGCTTTTACGACTTTGCTTCATATTTGATAAGAAGCCTGAACGGCATACAAATGAACTTGCCTGCGGGCTGTGTGGCTGTTGGGGGGTGGCCCCAGGATATATACCGAATTCAGATCCCATCCCCTGTAATTGCCTCGACTCGTACGGCGACATGTTGCTTTATTACAAATGCAAAATGACAGCGAAATTACCTGAACCAGCGGCAGATACACCTGATGATACTTGGGCAAATAATGGCAAGGCCGTAAAGTTTAATGCCGCCAAACCCATTGTGAGCAGTGTTAGTTAAGTGAACAGCCTTGAAATCTGTGGGAAATTTGCTTCCGAAAGCGTCTAATTTTGAGCAATTATTCCATTTGCATAGCTCTCGTCCTGACCTGCCTGCTTATGCAAATAGAATTTGAATGCCCTGGAATTCGGGCAGAATTGTATTTAAATATTATTTGGCTTAAAGTGCAGCGAGGGCTGGGCTGCATGAGTGTAAGCTCGGCTGAGGGTCCTGAAATACCAAGGATACGGTTGCCGCAGGCACTCGTACAGATAAGGCAAGGTGTCAGCAAAAAGTTGCTTTTCCCATGGAGTGTTTGCTTTCCATTCAATCCCCTCAAAAGTGTATATAGGAAAGCGAGTGTGTTTCAGTCCGCTCCGGCTTCGGCTTCGGCTTCCTGCGTTGTGCAACTGGAGCTCATGGCATCCAGGGGGAAAATGGGCGAATGCCATGCAAATTTAAGGCCACAAGGCGACTCTCGGATGCGCTGCTGAGGTGGAGAGCTCTTTATAATGGGAATATAACCCCAAAAAAGTAATTTCCATTATGGACTTCAAGTGAAATCTAATTTTATTTGCTCCCATTAGGCTTTGGTAGACCTTGGCTCTGAGGAAATATTCAAAATATGTGAGAGAATGTACACGTGTTGAATACCAGTTCGTTATTAATGGTTTGTATACAACCTTGGGGTTTTAGGAACAATGCACTATATTTAAACCATGTACTTAAATCGCACCTTCTGATTAGAGTTCTCAGAAAAGGAGTGCAAATCTTTACACGCATGCAAGACAAACAATTACTGAACATGGCCATTAGGGGAATGAGAAAAAGGAGGAGAATCTGCAGCAGCTACGCTCCTGGAGAACTTAAACAATATCGAGTGGCAGCCTGGCAGTTACCGACAGACAAACAGCAGTGGCATGAGTAGTAAGCCAGTTAAGACGGGAAGCAAACAAATGCGGGGCAAAACTCTGAGCAAATGCACAATATCCGCATAAGCCTTCGACAGCTCTGCTGGTCCAACTGGCTTTGGGCTGATGACAGGACCCGAGGAGCAGATGGTAGGAAGGGAACCCGAGGTGGAGCAGCTGCAGCCGGGGCATCATCAACGGAGCTGTTGTTACTGCGATGCTGCTCCAGTTGTCTTAATAAAATTCCTTATGCAGCGCACTTTTCGCAGGAAACGCTGCCACCGGTAGTAGCGGCAACAACATGGCAGACAGCCAGGACCAAGGAGCCAGGATCGAGCAGCAGCAGCAGCAGCAGCAGGAAAGCAGCAAAGCTGGGACAACAGCATCAGCCCCCGTGGCAGGAAGCTCAAGTTCAAAACATAACAAACTTTCCGAGCAATTCAAATCAGACGGAAATGCGGGCCCCGGTGTACGCTCCTGAAAGGGCGTTTATATAGTATACATATACACTGTGTATATAGTGTGTGTCCTGTCTGTTAGTTATGAAACTGCTGGCTGGCATGACACTTTAAATTCCTCAGCCTTGGCTACCAAACATCTTTACTCGCCGCTGACATGCAAAAGCGCCTTCTGGTCCGGAGGGCCACGCCGCCCCCCAGGCGATAATTTGAGAAATGCGCTTAATTAATTGATAAGTCATGTAGTTTCTTTGGGGCCTGCCTTCACTCTTCCGCCCAGTTCTGGGCTGCGCAAAATTTATGTGTCTCTGGGCCGCAAAAACCGCAGCCTAATTTCGTCGGCCAACGCAGGCGAACGAGCTGAAGGCGTCGACGCCAACGCACCAAAACCTATTAGCAATTTATGATAGATACAGGAGGCCATTCTAGGACTCGACCTGAGCCAGAGCTGCTTAACTCGCATATTTTCCCGACAAAATGTAAGAAATGCGTAAGGAAAAGCTCAGTTAAGTGGGTTTTGTAAGTAGATGAAATAGTTTGAGGAACAAGTAAATACTAAAAATGTACATTAAGTTACTGCAGAGTCCTCATAATAATAAATTAAGTGCTTAGGTAAAAGTAAACTGAAGATAGGAAGTATTTATTGAGACTTAAAGTAGTAATTTGTAGGTCATATCTTTATTTAAAAAACTATCGGATCTAGCTAACCAATCTAACCAAAAACTGACAGCACTAAACGGGACAAAACACCATGATTTCCAATCCGGGGGAGACCATCCCATCTACCCACTTAGACTGGAACAAGCAAAGTAACTTAAGTGGGCGCTGGGGCTACGTGCAAACCATGAATTTCTTATGGCCCTGCCAAGCACGAAACAAAAAGAGGTCCTGAAATCGGAAACCGGAACTTGGGTGAGCCGCAACTTGGCAACAACAAGGCGAAAGGCAAAGAAACCAAACAGATTACCAGCAAAACTTTTGGCTAGCTTAACCATGGCCATGCCGACGCTGTTGGACGAAATCAAAGTATTTCCCCCGAAATACGCCTGCTGCCGCCCGCAAAATTACACGGAGCAACGCATGCAAATTTCTCAGGCAAGTAATTGCCCGGGGGCCAGCTAATTTGTATTAACTATTCAGGGGTGTAAAGTGTTTCGTCATCGGCAATGCCAGCGATGCCAGGTCGATGTCGACCTAACAAGTGTCTAACTTACGGCTCAAACGCGCGCGCGCACAGAAGAGCGCTGCGAAACAACTTTAAAACTGGGTTAGCGTAACTCGTACACTGAGCTAAAAGTGGGTATTAAATTAAGGTTTAACTAAATTTAGAAAAATTAAGGATATACTTGTGTAGTTCCTTACTTACTTTTCCTATCGATATGCATGCCTATTCCATATAAAGTTGAAGTCAACAACTGATTTTACTATTATATTTCCCATGAGAATTAAAAATAATATTCAAAACCCACCATATACCCTTCTTAATTTTTTAAATTAATCCATGCAGTATTATTATTTCAGCCAAGATTTTCCCTTGTGTATCCTGGCAGGAAACTCCACCGCTGCCAAGATTGCCACCACGAACCACCGAGCAAGAGAAACTGACAACGGCAACTGGTACGCGTGTGAAATTATAACTGACAGCAGAGCTTCTTTTGTCGTCGCTGACTCGTCCTGGCATGCGGTTCATTGAATAATTTATGCACTATAAAGTGGCACAGCCCGCCCATGCCGTCGCCATTTCCATCCCCATCCGTCCACAAAGCACAGAGAGTGTGTGGAGTGCAAAATACCAGGCAGACGACACCTGAAATGGGAACGAGGTGTTTTGGCGTGCATTCGCATGCGTGTTCTGCCAAATAGTTCATTAAATGCCCCTGTAACTATTTATGCTGCCAACAGCAGTTTCCAGCTGGGCTGGCCAACCTAATTAGGGGTCAAACCAAGCGGAAAATTGTTCATTATGGGAGCAGCGCCTCGTTTATCATTTACCCACTCAATTAGGGAAACAATTTGATAAATTTAGTTTAAATCAAATTATTACAAAGTAGTTCGATGGCCGTCACACATGTTGCACGCGACAGTCGATAGTTGGGTGGGGGAAAGTTGCCGCAGGAAAACCGCTCGTAATTGGCTTAATTGGGCATTTATCGTCAATCACCGAGTTGCATGTTCATGTTTGACTTGAAAAATGCATATTTTCGCAATTAACTCGATTGCATTTCCATGGCGAAGGCCGCAGGGCCATGCCGTTCCTTCGGCATAACGAATCAGTAGTCCGGAATCGGAGCTAAGTTCATTACCGGCGGAGCGAGCACACCCGCAGTTTGACGGGCATTGGCTGGCACGCCGGAAAGTATGCCCCCCAGTCGAGGGACCTCACGGACCGTTGGGCAATCAATGAATGAATGAATCTCTCGCATATCAAATTCCAAAACAATAAATGTTATCATAAATGCCTAATAATATGCAAGCGGTACGCAAAACAACAACAAATAATAACCTATTCAAATAAAGCGAAACCCGAAACCGTCGCATACCGCGACTTCATTTGCATAAATAGGTTTTTTGTGTTCAGCCCTTTTGTTAGTGCATATTTACGAAATAGTTTACTGATTTTGACCATAAACTAGCCTCGGACAGCGGATACAGTGGACAGTCGTTGCGGTCGTCATCCGATTAGCATATGATTTGCGATCCCGCATAGCCTGTCCCCACTGCGTGATATATTGACCGTTTTAATTAGCTCTGCGTCTGGCCAGACCAATCATTCCCAGAATGCTGTTGATTTTGTAATTGATTTGTTTTCACCCACTGTTGTGTTTTTCGGTATTAATTAAATATGACTGGCTATGCTAATGGCCTGGCATTGCTCCACTTAAGTGGCGATTATTTTTGGCCTACCAAACGGCCAGTTCCGTGGCCAGTTTGGTGTTTTTGCATTTCGTTGGCAACAGCGAAAATTGGCAAACCGTTTCGAATTTATGCAAACTAATGCTGGCGGATACAGTTTCTGCCCCAGCCTCAGCCTCAGCCTCTTGCGTTTGGCAACGGCATCGACTACACCCGCGGTCCATCCCAGCTGCGAAATCTGCATCTTATTGGTGGGTCTGCCTATATAAACCGCCCTCTTCCAGGTGGGCTGCAGCATTAGCAGTTCACACCTCCCAAAGAGACCAACACGTTGACAGATTCAAGCGGAAATTGGCTAGAAAAGCAGTCATCAATATGCGTGGATTTATTGTGAGTTGAAAGCGAATAGGGAAAAAACTTAGGAGCTCTTAAACGGATGGCTTTATATTATAACTTTACATTGATTCCTCCAGATCTTGGCTGTCTTGGCAGTGGCACGTGCCGATGTGGGTGGCTACAACTATGGAGCAGGCATTGGTGGCTCCAACTCCGGGGCTTCTCTCTCTGGCGGTTCCCTCTCCGGTGGCTCTATTTCCGGCGGTTCACTCTCAGGAAGCTCTGGTGGCTCCCTGACCAGCGGATCCTACGCCAACGACTATGCCCCAGTCAACACTGAGTTCAACAAGGAGTTCTTCACCTACTCCGCCCCTGAAGCCGATTTCGAGGACAACAAGAGCGTCAGCGACCTGGCCGCCTCCTTGAAGAAGAACCTGCGCGTGGTCTTCATCCGGGCGCCGGAGAACAAGGGCCTGGAGAACGCCGCTCTGGCCCTGGCCAAGCAGGCGGCCGAGCAGCAGACCGCCATCTATGTGCTGACCAAGCAGGGTGACCTCTCCAGCCTGGCCAACCAGCTGCAGAACCTGAACCACGTGAGCGCCAGCAAGCCCGAGGTGCACTTCGTCAAGTACCGCACCCAGGAGGATGCTCTCAATGCACAGCGCACCATCCAGCAGGAGTACGAGCGATTGGGTGGTTCCTCCACCTCCCACAATGGGGGCGTGGCTCCCGTCCTGGACTTTGCCACCAAGCAGCAGGTGCACCACCAGCAGCATCATCAGCAGCAGCAGCAGCAGCAGCAACAGGTGCAGCTGATCGATGAGCGCAGGGCGAGCATCAGTTCCTCCTCCGCTGGAGGTGTCTCTGCTGAGCTGGAGGCCCCCTCCGCTGGCTACATCCCACCCGCAGCTGCTGCGCCCAGCTCCACCTACCTGCCAGTGAACAAGGTCAAGTAGGAGGACCCGCCATCATCATCATCAGCCCCGTCATATAGGTTACAAACTAGCCAAATTGTGTTGCACACCCGGCCTTAAGTGCTGCGTTATAAAATAGAATTTTAATTTAATGTGTACTCGATGTTGTGGTGCCTCCACCGAGATTAATGGGGCTCGTCGTGCTCAGCAGCGCCTTGTGGCCGCCGCTATCGGTCGGCACTTGGCCGGACCTGGGGCTTGCAATTAAAAGTAAAAGCGCATTGGCATCGGACGGGCTTAAAACTTGCCGTAAATTTAAGTGAGCCCGAGTCCGTTGCCATTATGGCCGCGGTTTATGGCACGTCAACGGCGACCAGCGTTGACCCGCCCTTAAAGGATTACCGGCACACACGCGATATGGGGCACGCGGCTAATTACCGCCGCAGAGCCAATTTCGGGCAGTCGCGACATTTAAGGGCCGCCCTTTTGAGGGTCAAGTCGGCGGCAGTGGTGGTAATTTGGTCTCGGCCAAGGAAACCCACACTGAAAATTAAATGAAAATTGCTGGCTGCATTTAGCGGCGCGAGGGCTTCTTTGTTTTCCGAGAATTCCAGCAACCAGCGACCAGAAAACCCAAAAGTGCTTTGTTTAGTGCTTAGCGGAGAGGTCGACATTCCTTAAAATAATCTAAAAGCTATTCCAGTTGCAGCCAAGTGGCAAGATTGTTGCACTGCGGCTGCCAGGAATCCCTTCAGCGGGTGCTTATTAAAGAGGCGTTTCCTGTGGCCGCTTTAAGCTGCCGTTTGTTGGCTTTTTGGATTGCTTTTCGGATATATACCATCGTGCCGTGTGTGTGCGCTTAGGTGTGTGTTGTGTGCCTGTGTCGGCACAAAGGAAGTGTGCAAAGGGCAAGCAAGTTGCCGGATTAAAAGCCAGGTTGGAGCTAGACGCAGACAAGGACCTTCAGACCTGGCCAACATTTAGTTTTGCCAGCTCTCTGCCGGCGTGGGCCTGCCACAAAAGGCCTTACGTGTTGCACAAACATAAATTGTGCAACAACGTGTAAACTACTTTTTGACTGCACGGTAGGGCGCTCCCGTCCCAGTTCCCATGTCCTTGCTAAACCCATTCCGAGCCATCTCACTCTCTAAGACGTGGACTGGAATCGGAAGACTTGGTACCCTTCCAGAGATTTGAATAATTAAGAAACATCAGGAAATAAGATTAAATCCAACTTAATTTTGAATTAAAAGTTACTTACTCTGTTACCTTTTAGTTATATGGAAAGATAGTACCTAAGAGTACTATTTTCGTTATAAAACCTAGGGTATAAATGTTTCAGCTTCCGGAGCTCATACTATTCCCATTCCCCTGACAAGTGTTCACTCAGCGCTACGTGTTATGGCCTTTAGAGCCGTGCAACGTCTGCCGTTGCTCGTTGTTTCGTCTGCCTGCCATTTGGTTTTGTTTTTTTTGTTTGTGAGTTTTGTTTTTTGTTCCTTTCATGTTGCAGTCTTTAAGGGCCTTCAAGTCGTTCTCCCACTCCCTGCACAAAGGAACAAAAATTATGTGAAAGGCAAACAGAACGTGAGAGTGCGGCAATATGAAAGCATTCTGCTGTTCCGGCTTTTGAGGGCCACTTGTCAGACTGTCAGCAGGCCGTTCACTAATCACGTTAAGCGGTTAATTACTTCCCAGGGCTCATGTCACAGGACTGACTACCCACCTGGCCACAAATACAGGCTCGTGCGACCTATTCTCAATATTTTATGCCCAGCCCCATAAATCTTGCAAGGTCGCTAAGCTCGTTTACACTCGTAAAAATATTTTACTTTGCGTGAAATCACCGTGCGGTTGTGATAACAATGATGAGCCGCATTTATTGCTTTAGGAAGTTCTTCTCCTTTGCCCTGGAATTTATTCATTATAATTTTTATAAGTTTCGGGGTAACAAAAACAGGGTTTGGCTTTTAAAAATATATTTTCCTTTTAATGGAGTTATAAAACCCAGAATATTAAACCTTTAAAGTTGAGTTAAAGCCTGCTGAAATACGAAAGATAAACCTTAATATTTCTTTCAGTTCTCTTTGCAGGAAGTATGCATATTTCTGCTCTTTAACTCCCTTTTGAATATTCTCCAAAAATAAACCCTATAATTTCCAAGAAATATGCCAATAAACAAGGGCGAAAAAATCACGTTCCTCTGAGTGTAGGGCAAAAGGGCGAAGGGCCTGACATTAGCATTGCATCTGCATAAAATAACATGAATATTTTCTGCCACTCCCCCGCACAGCCCACTCACATACACACACGTGCGGTGCACAAACTTAATAAACAGCGCACTTTATTCCACGCCTGGCCAACCACCCACACACACACGCAGGCACAACCACCACCACCCACACACCCACACAGAGAGAGAGAGGCCAAGGAATTTATGCACATTGGCATGCACATAAACGCTGGCAGTTACTGGTTATTGTTGCACCGCTGCTTGTCCTTGCCTCCCGGCCCCGCCACGCCCAGTTATTTGTTATTGTTGCCGCCTTTGTTTTGCCTGCTGCATGTGCACTTTTTAGTCCTCCGCCACATAAATATGCAACGCTTATCACATGGTTTCATGGCAGAAGGGGCTCAGAGTTGGTTAGGGGCTGAATCACGCCCACATAAGCCCATAACTGAAGCCCCGTCTACAGGTGTCTGGCCTGGCCAGAGGTGGGGGGAAATCTATTGCCTTAGCCAGGTGTGAAAAAAAGTTTACTGCCCCTTACAGTAGGTGAGTTTGTAGATATATTAATTTGTTGCTTAGAACACCTGTAACTCTAGCTAATTATTTTTATTTGATGGAATGAAGTACAAGTATCTAATTTATTTATAATATATTGTATATAGAAGGATATTTCCAATCTTAACCAACCTAAAACCTTAGGGAATGCACAGCAGGTCAGAAAACACCTGAAAAACCTTATGCTACGCAACATTTTGCATCCTTGCAACTTCTTTTTGCCTTCGAAATAAAAAACTGAAACTACAGCTCAAGCTCATGCTTTGAATATAAATTATTTCATATTGCCATTGGGCTCTCAGCAAAATTAGTTTCCCCGCTGCAGAGCTGCGGGACTGCCTCTTAAAGCTCTCACTCTGAATTGTGGGAAATTATTTATAAAATAGTTTTCGAGTCTGCCGCATTTGCTTCTTACCCGGCGGCAAATGCAATTAGCATTCGCTTATTACCCGGCATGGAAATGGCCCGAGTGTAAATTATGGTTTTTACTTTATGGCAAATTAACCAAGTGAGCTTATTTCGCGCACTCACACACATCCGCCGTTACTGCCAACTTTTAGCGGCCATAAACTCCGCATTCTATGGAGGCTGAGTTCAAAACTTTTTCGGCTTATGTAAATGCGAAAGCAAAGCGGCGAGTAACCGAGTCTTGAAATGGCAAATTCATTTGCCAATTACCAAGAGCCGTGACATTTTAGCTGTGCCTTTTTTAGCCCCTTGGATGTAATCTGTCAACGGAAGTTGCTAAATTACATTCAAAGAAAAGGGCTTGAATCGGAAAATATAACATAGAAATTTTCTGCAAAAATTGTTTAATTTTGCTTGCATATATTTTGTATAGTTCATATTTATCCGAGTGTAGACCGCAGCTTAGCACAGCTTGCATTGCTGTCCGGCTGTCAGCCACTCGACATGGTATTTTAGTGCTCTGCACTTAGGTGGTTCCGAGTCCAGGAGCCGTGATCCGGTACCCAAGACCACTTCTATTTCAAAGTCAAAGCCCCCAACTTCAGGCTCCCGAGACGTGCCACGTGGCGTATGTGCAATATGCCGACTTCAAAGAGCAACCACTTCGTGGAAGCACCAAGCGAGTCGTGGCTTTCATTAAGCTGACACCACACCACAGGCCCACTCCACTCTGAGCCACTCTGGGGCACTCCCTTCTTAGCAGGATCATATATATATATATATATACAAGTAGTACACAGCCACGTTCCCACTTTCGTCAGACCCGCAGAAAGTGGAGGCCAAAAGTTGTTATATTGGAAAAGTTTCTCTGCTTGATTTTTAATATCACAGGTGAACGTAAATAATTTATTGCATTCATTTACGTTTCACATCCAATCGCGCCACGTAAAGATTTCGAAAAAGCACCGGCAAGGTTAGGGGGTGGCCACAACATTTATTTATGCGTTGTACAACAAAAGGCAAGGAGGCAAAGACGCCAGCCATCCAGCTAGCCAGGTTAGCCCGCCAGCCAGGCAACAATGTGCCAACAGCCATTGGCTTTAGCCAGGGCAAAATCCTTTTAGACCATAGATAAGGAAACTTTAATAAACACGCCACACACGCAACCTGGGAAATTGATAAGAATATGAAAAGTTTGCGCCCGGCAGAGGAAAACTTTTCAAGCCACCGGACCGAGAGACCCAGGACCCTGGCTGGTGGCTGGAACTGGCAGCTTTTTAATTTGTATAGCTCATAAATACAGTTCACCGAGGAGGTCTGATTAATGGTCCTGCTCTGCGACTTACCTGTGCTTCTTCAGTTCCATCTGCTGCTGCTTCTTGATCTCCAGCTTCTTGTTGATGTCATAGTTGCGCTGGTGAACCTCATGGAACTCGCCCACGTCGTGGTAGTTGGCCAGGGATCCGAAGGGATTGTTATAGAGGCTGCCGCCGCCATGGTGGCCATGTCCTTCGTGGTGGTGCGACACAAAGTGTGGGAATTCATCTGCAGAGCCAGAAAAAATCAGCAAACAGGAGAGGGCAAAGGAAACGGAGTCAGCAATCAAACTAATTAACGTAAATGCTGCAGTGGCAGTCCATCATTTGGAGCTCAAACAGCAGTGCCCAAATGTCCCATCAGTCGATGGTGCTTCACAGCTTGTTGGCTGTCAAAGGCAGACACACACTGAGATAATTTTGGTTGGAATACATACTATGTAGAGTTTCTTTGCTTTGAAATTAATTAGATTTTTAGGTTTGCTTTTTTAGTAGCAAAAATCAGACAGATTCAAGGCAGATTATAGCCTTTACTTTTACTTTAAATATCCATATTTGCGGTCTGCCCTTGGAGTATTCATTTTCTTCCGGTGCCTGGTGGCCTACTCACCCGCTCGTGCTCCGGCTGGCCAGCGAAGGCTCTTGTCGTAGCGGTCCATAAATTGTCCGACAGGGATATGGTACTGCTGGTGGTACTGGTTATAGTACTGTTGCTGGTAGAACTGCTGCTGCAGCTGCTGCTGACTCAGCTGCGTCTGCTGCTGCTGCTGCGTGCGGCGCTGGTGCTTCCCATTGAAGGAGAACACGTGGTGGGTGCGCACGTACTTCTCCTCCACCTGCCGAGAGAGAGACAAAGGATCAGGATGGAGTGGGCACTGGGCGGATGATGAGGGCACTCGGCAACAATTACAATGAGCTGTGCACAAAAGTCACTTCAATGTCAAAGCCCCCGCTCCAGCTCCGACTCCCTTCTGACCTCCCGGAGCCGCCTGGAATTAAATATGGACCACATCCACATCTGCTGCCCACGCGGACGCACTGCACTCGAACTGGAGCTGGATGTGCTGCTGCCTGGTGGGAGCGCGTTTATGAATAAATTTCATTTTAGAGTTCTCCCGACCGCCACTGGCAGTCATAATAAATTTATTTAAATTCATTTCCTCTCGCCAGCGACAGCATCTGGCTCCGGGCGGCTTGCAATTAAATTGAGCGAGCTGCCCGGCCGCCCATGTAGGCCATAATTATGAAATGGCTTAAACTGATGTTAATCTTAATGCCCAGCCACAGCCACATCCCCAGGCAGTCGTTGGAAGAGTGCATTATCCCACTGATTAACCTGATGCCCGGCGGCGGTTTTCGCACATAGACGATTCGTAAATAATCCATTGCAAATTGGCTCTGGTTACCAACAGACAACAGTGCTGGCGGTTCTTCTCGTATTTTTTGTATGAAGCGGACTATTTGAATTACTTTTTAGCAACCAGGGTTCAGATATTTAGTATACAAAATTTAATAAAATAAATACTTTTGAGGAAACTACATTACACTCATTCAGAACAGTTTTAAAAGCTTTTAGTTCTTAAGAAATTATAAACCAAGCTCTGAGTCAAATAAATCGGATTAGAATTAAAACTAGGCTGCTTTTAGTTAATAAAAATTGTTTATACATTTTTAAATCTCTTGTCTTTCTATACATTTGAGTTCTCAGCACTGTCGCACACCTCTTACGAGAGCTTGCGCAATCGAATTCCGAATTGTGGATTGTGGATTGCGGATTGCCAAATTGCCAATTGCTGAATTGGTCGTTTCAAATATCACGCATACGCACCTTTTTCCCATTGATTAGCCACGTGATGTGGGGGGCGGGGCGTCCGCGGGTGGTGTTGCACAGGGCGAAAAGTTTCTCGCCCACCGCGAAGGGCGTTCGCTTGCGAAACTTAATGGTGGGCGGTCCCGTCTGCGGCACTGTGGAGCGGAGGGAAGATACGAGGAACCATAATTAGAGTGGGGCCAGGTGTAAATAGCCGAGATAATTGTTACGCACGGAACACGCTCATGAGCTCGTCGGCGCTGGCCTTGGTGAAAATGGGTGTATCCGTGGAGACCTCGCAGTAGAACTGGCCGGACAGATCGAACTGGACATCCTTCAGAGTCACCTGCTGCTCGTTGGAGTTGTCCCACTGTTAAACGTTAATTGTTAATTGCCAGCGGGTGGAGAGCGATAAAGAGAGGGGAAAATGCACAAGGATTAGAGTGGTGGACAACGAATGCTCATTAGCGAATCAATGGATTTGCAGAAGCTGCATTTCACCATGGTCTATAGACCACTCGGCCGTGCCTAATCCGAGGACAATTACTGCCCGTGGACTGACAGGCGGTAATGGTGATTGGGCAAATAAGTGGCCCAAACGGAATACTTACGTCAATTTCGGCCCCCTCGATGGTGGAATTCCTGAACGGCGGATTCCGTCCGTTTATGAACTCGAAGAACTTGCCCTTGTCAACCTTCAGCCATGTCACCTGAAAAACAAAATATACATTTAGCAATATTAAAAGGACTCCATATGGCGGAACCCCCACCCGCCCATCGATCTCGTCTGCCAATTGCTCTCTCCGTCTCTGGTTCTGACAGTGATTGAATGTGTCAGTTCTGATGGCCGGATCAGTTAATGGCCCAATGCCGGATTATTAAATCGCCTCAATTGTGCAATACGTTGCGCAACCGAGGGTCCTCGCAGTCCCCCCTGTTGCCCCAACTCCCTGACGGGCAAAGCAATTTAAGTTGGCAACAAGTTGCAGGGCAACAAATGGAAAACGGAAAACGGAAAACGGGTAAAACTGAAACAGAATGATGCTGCTCTGCCAAGTTGTTAGCGCGTTAAACTGTAAAACAGTAAATAATAAAATGTTGTTATTGGAATGGCAGTGGCAGTGGCGGTGGCGGTGGCTAGAATGCGAAGGGAGTGCCACAGGACGCATGTCACCCCAGCAATTAAAAGCACAAATCCACAAAAGCAACTTGCAGAACGAGGGAGTTGTGCTTACTCTGTGTGTGTGTGTGTGTTTCTTTTTTAAGGGGCGGGGCTGGCGACAACGGCAAATATGAATAATGAAAATGGAAATTAATTTTCATGCGCAAGTTTTCCCACATTCAACTTAAAACTAGCTCGGCAAAGGGCCGGATGTTCTGCGGCTCTTGTCGACAATTTTTAATTACGCCCAGCATTTATTTATTATGCATATTTTTTAACGCCCGCATTTGGTGAGCTTATTTTAATCACATTTCAGCGCGTTATTTGAGCGCCAGATTAAAGCTGAAAAGTAATTTATTTCTTCTTGCGGAGAGACAGGTCTCTTTGACCGCATTTTCATTTTTTATTTACTATGAAAAGGGAGAATTGCTGGAAAAGTGGAAATACGCCATGGTTTTTGCACTACTTTTACTGAAAATAGTCATTGAATTCGATTTTTAACATTATAAGCTGATGTGAAATGTCAAGCGTCTTGGAAATAAAATTTGTCTGGCAAGACATTGCACTTAAAGGAGCAAGAACAAGGACTAGAATGAGTTTTATATTTAACTTGAAAGGTAAATGATTTTTTCTGGCAAAGACAACTCTTTAACGTGCTTTTAATTTGTTACTTATTTACTGTATAAAATTAATTTTCTTAAAATTAAATTATTAAACTGTTAAACTATGCCCCTGCAGGGTATTATAATTTTAGTCAGAAGCTTTCAAAGTAGTGAAGGAGTCATTGGCGACCCTATAAATCATGAATAAATCAAAGTTATGACCGACTTTAGTAATAAATTCTTAGGGCTTACAAGCTTCGACTTCCTTTCTTGTTTATTATTAGGTTCTATACCGAAAATCTGCATATAAAATAAAAATTTCTCAAAACTAAGATTTCGCTAAAAACTATTTACATTCTACGACAGACACCTGACCAGGTTATAGGTCGACGGACCAAGGCACTACACGGGTCGCCTGGGCGTCTGCTGATGGCTTGATTGACACGCTCCCAAACAAATTGCATTGATTGCACGCAACTTAATATTATTAATGTGCTTATTGAATGTGTCCCCGGCAGGCGAGGCGTATGCGTAATTTGTGCCGCAAATGTTGCCATTACTCAAGCCTGCGGCGCGGACCGTGTGTGTTTAGCGGCAGTGTGTGTGTATGTGTTCGTGCTGTGCGGGTCAATCAATAAAGGCCACACACACAGGGTAATAATGAGAGGGCAAACACAAACACTCGGAGGCCAAAGAGAAGTGGCCTGTGGGTTTGGGAACGAGCGGCCATTAGCGCTCTCTCTAGGACCGCCAGACACGCATCAAATTTTATCAACCACTTGTGGTCGTTTCAAACATTTTCCCTTGACTTGACATGCAACTCCCTATCGCCCGTAATACTGCCAATGGATCTGAAAGTAATGAAAACAAAGGTCCCTCCACACTCCCTCCCCCGGCTGCTGCTGGCAGCCCTTCCACTCCAAATATTTACCTTTACGAACTTAGCCTGGCATGTGTTTGCTTTTGGCGTGTCTGCCTGTGCCTGACTTTATTTCTTTTGCCTTTTCGCTCTTTGTTTATATTTGGGCTTATTAGCCCCACCGCCCGCATGTGAGGCAGCATGTGGGACGTCACAAATAATACACAAAAGCTGAAAAGTGGTGGTAAATCAAAAGCTCATTAATGCGCTCTCGGGGCCCGGTTGCGGCACCGATTTGCAGGCTCACTTCGTAATTAGTTTATTTAATTTGAATGTGTGCGAGTATAATTTTTGGGGCGCAAAAAAGGGATGCCTTACATGTGGAGGAAGCGGGCGACATGATCCCGTCACTGGGACTTTAATTGCCTTTTTAGTGCCACTTCCACACAATTTGCCACGCTCCGTGCAACAATCCGAATGGCGAATGGCGAATAGCGAATGGCGGCGGGCGAGCGCACTCGCTTATATAGTTAATTATACTAATTAGCTATCGCCCCGGTGGCCACAACCCGACTGGACTTGCCAAATATATAAATGTCTACATCTGCGCGGGGCCGGGGCTGCGGCCGACTCTGTTTGGCTATTTGGTTATTTGGTTAGTCCGCTAATTGTGCATGTTTCCCGCCCCGGAACACATTTCACATTTGCCCGGCTCAGTGGCGCATTAAATTTGTTAGTTGACACTCTTCGGAGGCGGCAGGGGAGGGCTGCCCTCGAATTTCCATGCAAATGAGACACCACAATGGCGACTTTAAGTTACCCCGGGTCACGATCCGGAAACACGACATGGAATTTCGTGTTCTCTCTGCCTTCTCGGACGTTGAATAACAATGGACACCACTTCGCTTATAGGTACAATCCACCTCAAGACCCCAGCCCCGCAATGTCAACGTCAATTCGTTTGTGTTCTAAATCCATCTTAGTTCCATGAAAAAAATAATCAATATATGTACGGCTAATGTTGGCCCTGGCCAGCGCTGCTGCTGTCCTCCTCCTTCATGAGCCATAAAATTTGTACGCTTTTTTTATGGTACTTGAAGCGAACAAAACGTCAACCTAGAGGAGCAGTAGCCTCCGACCTTGGTCCGGGAACGGGAATGCCCACTGGAGCGGTGTGAATAGTGCTGGCCACAAAAGTTCACAACTAAATTGAAAGTATGCCCTCTAATTCCCTTACTCGGCCACGTTGGCTGGGCACTGGAAAGAATTATAAATCGATTTCGAATAACCACTTTTCTGTTCTTCTTTTTTTGTTAAATTAAGTAACTTTTTAATGGGTTATGGTCTATATTTATTCTCTTATATCTGAGTTATTTTTCTGTGTAGTTCAAGTACTTCGTATGTGGGCCATAAATTCTGTGCCAAACTCTAGGATTGGCCATGACTTTGGCGTACGCAAGTGCGTGCCGGCCGAGGTTTCGTGATGGAATTAAGTAAACTGAAGTGAAATTAATTGCCGCGTCTGGGAAACCGAAAGCGAAACAGAAACCGAAACCGAAACCGAGACCGTTACCGATACCAACACCGAAACTGAGGCTTAGACCGAGACTCTGAGACTTGAGTTGAGATTGAGACGGAAGCGGTAAAAGGTTTACGGCCCACCTCGGCCGCTTCGATGGAGCGGAATGGCACTTTGAGTGCAACTTTTTTGCAGCGGGCCCGGGGTCCGCAAGGCTGGCTGCCTTTGACTGCCACAAAGTTGCGGCACGAAACTTGCTAAAATTCCCGGCTCCTGCCCCGGGGATCCGGCCGTGGTCTGGTTGTGTTTGTCACAGTGCCGGAAACTTTCTGCCCACAAAATAGCACAAGGCGAGCGAGCGAGCAAACTTTCTTTGTGCTCGGCAATTTTTATTTTTCAATTTAAAGTTTTTAATGCGCTTTCCATAATTTATATGCGCATGCATGGCTGGCTGGGAAACGGAAACGGACTTAATCCAATCCAGGCTGGCACTTACCTTGAAAAGGATCTCCGGCTGGACGTTGTGCCTGCACTTGAACGTGGCGCTGGAGCCGCGCTCCACATATCTGGGCACCACTAATTGCACCTCCACATCCGATTGTCCATCTGCGGGTAAAAAGGAAACACACAAGTATAAGTACAGCTGGCGTGGTGGGGCAAACAAAAGAGCAATAACAATAAAAATCACCGCCCCTCCAATTGTGGCTTAATTGAAAACCCATTAAAAGGCTTCACAAAATGAAAAGAAATCGA
>VNJV01016750.1:0-20860 GCA_008042635.1 Drosophila nikananu
GGAGAATTGCTCAGACTCAACTTAAAATAAATTATTTAAGCATCTTTCACTTTTATACCTTCTTCTTTCTTCCGCTTTCTCTTTCTCCATCAGTTCGCAGATTGACCGGGCGAGGCGGTTGTCTTCGGTAAAGTAAGGTCAAGTAATTTTAAGCTTCAATCACCATAAAACCAATAAATGTAAACTGCATTGTGGCATACAACTAAAAAATCACAAGTCATAGGAACGATCGAAAAATGTTGAGGAAAAAAATATAATTTAGCCAGCTTTCAACTTATTTTCATATAATTTGAGACATGGCCATTTTGCATTATTCTAGAAGTTCTGTTTTAATTTGAACAAAATTAATTCTCTGTTTTACAACATATTTTTATCTGCTCAGAAATGGATCAATTTTATATTATTTCAGAATTTCGGTTTTGATTTTATATAAATCTGTTTAAAATGTCCACCACCAGGGTGTTGTTCGCCTTTCTTAAAAATATCGCAATATATCGCAATTTCGATATTTAGGGAAACAAAAACTTTTGAATAATTATATCATCTTTAGAAAAATATCGATATTTTGATATTTTAAAAGGTAACCCTAGACACTTTCTATTTTCTGATTGCGTTGTTGTCGAGAAAACTGCGAAAATTTCGTTTTAGTGCAATACAAATACAGATACAATACCTAAAAGTAGACTTGGCAAAGAATCTAGCGCTGAGCGAGAGTTCGCACATTAGTAGAGGAGACGCAGGACAGCAGCAGTAGCGAGGAAAAAGAAGAAAATATCCCCACGATGGCCGAAGTGGAGAAACCTACCCCGCCGACCGACATACCCTTGGCTACGCCCCCGAGCACCAGTGAGTTGGAGTCACCAACGACGGATGGCGCGGGAGCGGACGTGGAGTCAGGCACTTCACCTACCCAGGAACCTAACTCTAACTCGCATCCACACGACTCCGAATACGACACGGCGAGTGATCTGGAGGGCGGCGAGGACTATGACGACGAGGAGAGCGGTAGCGGTAGTGCCAGTGGAAGCGGGAGCGAGGAGGAAACGGAAACGGACGAAGAGGACGAGGGCAGCGAGACGGACGATGGCGAGGCGGAGCATGCTCAAGACCGGTCCATCGCTGACAGCGAGGCTCAGAAGAAAGTTGATGAGGACCGAAGTAATCCGCAGTACATACCCAAACGCGGCACCTTCTATGAGCACGACGACCGGACTGCGGAAACAGAGGGCGACGTTCTAGTCGAGCCCGAGAACGGCGTCGGGCAAACGCAGCCAGAGCCGAATGGCGAACTCAATGGACTCGCAGCAGCCGGAGCAACGTCCGCCGGCCAGACGCCACAGATCTCACAAGCCTCCAAGACCATGCGCAAGTGGCAGCCGGCGTCGGGAGGTGATCGCTGGTCTCACGACCGTTTCGAGGCGAGCGAGCAGGCGCCAAAGTCACGGGCAGAGTTGCTGCAGGCTTACGGTTATGATATTAGAAATGAGGATGCACCTCCTCGAGCCCGGCGGCGTCGGCGATATACGCGCGGTCCGAGCAAATACTCACGGAACTGGGAGGACGAGCAAGCCTATCTCAAGGCCAGCAATAAGGAGCGCAAGCCACCTCGACCCCAGGACTTCCCGGCCCTCAATGAGCGCAAGCCGCGTGGACCGCGCGCCTCGTCCTCCCGGGAGGAGAAAGAGAACCGACGCTCTGGCGGTGCTGGAGGTGTAGGTGTAAGTGTGGAAAAGCAGCAAAGCGTGGCCAGCAGCTCGAATCCAAACAGATCCCAGGAGCGAGAGCGCGAGAGGGAGCGTGAGCGTGATCACGAACGAGAGCGTGAGCCCAAAAACCGAAACTTTGGACGGATGAACGGCGGTCCGGGCCGACAAAATGCCATGGAATTTAAGAAATCTGGCCGGGGACAGCAGCCGCGCGAACGTGAGAGGGATCGCGAACAAGTGGACAACCGCAATCAAAAGCAATCGGCTCCACGCTCCAATCAGCAGCACCCACAGCAGCAACCTCCGCATCAACAGCAGCCGCAGCCACAACGACAGCCACCACAGCAGCCGCAGACTCCGCTCTCCACCACGAACCTCTCGCAGCGCCTGCAGCAAGTGCAGCAGCGCAACGATCCCAGCCACGTGGGCAGTGTGCAGATGCACTCGCTGGCCAACCAAAGCCCACAGCAGCCGGCGCAGCCTATGCACCAGGAACAACGTAACGCACCCAAGCGCTATTCGAGCCTGCGACGTTCCCAGCAGGAGGCATCGCAGCACCTGGCGGAGCAACAACAGCAGCAGCAAATGCAGCAGCAACTGCACCTTCAGCAACAGCAGCCGCAACCATCTCAGATCATGATCCAGGACCCTCACGTGCTGATGCAAATCGCTTACCAACAGCAGGAGCTGCAGGCCCAGTTGCAGACAATGCAACTGGGACCTACTGCCTCTGGGGCAGTCCCAGCGCCACCAAAGCCGCACGCGCCACCGGCAACTGCATATCCGCAGGCGCAGGCGGCGCCCTACTACGTGACCGGAACGGAGCCAGTACCAGTGCCAGTGCCCGTGACCGTTCCCGTACCCCAAGCACCATATGTGAATCCGGCCAGTGCCGCCTACTTGCCCACCACTCCCTCTGCCGTGGCGTATGCGCAGGCCGCGCCGCCTGTGGTGCCGCAACCGACACCGGCGCCCGCTCCGGCGCCACCCGCAGCCCAGTCTGCACAACCTTACCAAAACTACAACACTGTCGGCGGCACCACATACTTTGTGCCGCCGGCCCAGACCGCTAATCGACCAGCTGCCCTGCCCCAGCGTCGTCCAACCAACGCTATTCCCATTCTACCGCCATCCGAGAAACACAAGACAAAGGCCGGCGGAGGCAAGGAGGAGGGTAACTCTGACAACATCGACCACATCATTGACAACATGTTCGTTGCACGACCTTCGGCTTTTCAACCTACCGGAGAGGGTGCAGCGGCTGGTGGAGGGCCATCAAAGGAAGACGCAGCCACTCCTCCGGCGACCGAGCAGAATCTTCAGCCTGTGGCAGCCACTGGGAAGGAATGAGTGCAGGTGTACGCTGGCAGGTCAACGCCGCAGCAGCAGAGACGAGGTCAGAGAATGGCTCCTCCTCCCGCTTCGTCCGCATACGGCATGCTGCCGCACGCCGGCTATTACCGCGCTCCGCCACACTAGCTGCAACCAGCTATGGCTCAGCTCATCTAAAGATTTTTTTTCCCCATTCTGTCCTCGGATCAGGGATCCGACGAACTTCATGAATTGTAGCATCGCAGTAAGAACCATTTGTAATTAGCATTTAGCTCCCAGATAATCGATAAAACTAACGTCAAACTTACGTATATAGGACGAG
Source organism: Drosophila nikananu (assembly GCA_008042635.1). Taxonomy (NCBI): domain Eukaryota; kingdom Metazoa; phylum Arthropoda; class Insecta; order Diptera; family Drosophilidae; genus Drosophila; species Drosophila nikananu. The sequence goes on from VNJV01016750.1 coordinate 3,361, forward strand.
TATATATATATATTCAGGCGCAAGCTCCCATTAACTTGTATGTAGTATCTAGGACCTGCTGCGGCATTCGATTATGAAGTCGAAAGTGAACGTTGGCGGCTAGGCGCTTAGCTTATTTAGCCGCATTTTAGAGTTGAAACAAGAGATTAATCGTGTGAAATGTATTTGCGTAAACTAATAGAATTTGAGTTTGAATAAACGTTTAACGCTAACTTACGAACTATGTTTATATGAATGACACTTCTCGATTTTGGCATTTGACATTGCCAATATCACTGTTAAAAGTGTTATCTCAAATGCCAGCAAGAAATCAGCAGGGGGGCATGACATTGTATTAAATTCACGAGGAAAAGTTCGACTTGACAAATAGAAAAAAAAATCGTAAAAATTTTATAATTCGAAATTTGAAATATAATTAAAAAAAAATATCGCAATCAACGTAAGAATATCAATTTGATCGAAAACTTGAAATTAAAATTTCCCTTTTTCTGGTTATATTTTTCTCAGTTGCGAAATCAATTTAAAATCGAATACCCAGCCATTGCCGATATATCCTTATACCCTATATATATAAAGGGTTAAAAAAAAAGGCAATTGAAATCGAGAAAAGTGCTTTGGATGGTTCTGCTTAATACTAGGTAAACTCCTTACAGCTTTGACTCCTTGGCCAGCTGCTCCAAGAGAACGCTAATGCGTCGGAATGAATCCTTAAACATATGGTTGAACTTGCGGGCGCTTGTCTTGATGCTGTCCCGATATGCGGTGGTATTGATGTACACACTGGTAAGTAGTAAAACAGGAAATTATCAAAGATTAAATGAATTTAAATTAAAGTATGTAACTTACGCGTCAGATGTTATTGAGTAGAAGACTCCGTATCCATCGAACAGCATGGGCGCCACATAGCCCACGTTGGCCGTGAACCCGAGGGTGCTGGTTGAGAGCACAAAGTTGCCCCCACCGCCACTTTTCGTGTACATGGGATCGTCATAGAAGGCGGGAATGTCCATTTTGTTCTCGTATGCCGCACACCACAGCCCAAAAAGGTGCCTGTCAATGCCATTTCCCTTGCGCGCCTCGTTCATGAAGTGCTTGTGGTCATCCACCGCGGCCCGGAATGCCCTGGCCAGTACCATGTCTCCTATCTGTTTGTTGGATGACGCCTGCAAGAAGTTTGCTACGGCGCCAGTGCAGGAACGCAACGTCTCCGTTCGTCCGTTGTAGTACTGACGCATTAGGGCGGTCTCATAAGTGGGAGCAATTCTGGAAGGTAGCCAATTAGCTCCAAGTGCGAATTTCAAGTGAGAAAGTCTACTTACTCCTGATGCAACTGGTAGTAGGTCCACTGCATGACGACTTGCACGAAGGAGTCCGGATGCAGGCGGTGTTTTTTCATGAACTCCTTGCCGTAGTCATCGAAGACAGTGAATGTGACTGTGACATCAATGCCCTAAGGAAGAACGTATTTTTTAAATAAGTATAAAATCTTTAAGATTAAGGGACTCTTGAAGCTAATCTACTTTCAGCCTTTAGATCGGCAGCCATAAGATATGTATTTTACTTACCCTATCTTCGACCTCCTTGCGGACGCGCTTAATCTCGGTCTTCAGTGAGTCATCCAGCTGAAAGTGGAGCTCCTTGATCTCCACCACGCTCGATTGCTCGGCATCGGTCCAGTCCGGCTCTGGCACCTCCATGAAGCTCAACTGCATAAAAGTGGCAAAGCTAATGCTGACAGTGCCGTCGTAGCAGCTGTGCTCGCCCGTCCAGTTAAAGCGTCCGTTGCGGAAGGCGATGATGCTGCTGCTGCGATCCGCCCACCGGGAATGCAAGTCACCGAAGAGGCCCAGTTGCGAGGATTCCTCATAGTCCTTGGGAGACTGCTCGTACCAGCAAATCTCCATGCTGGCGCTCTCCACCAGCAGCAGTGTCTCCTTGTTGGCTTCGGATACCTCCATCAGGCGGTTGCGATTGTTGGCCCAAGTGGTGCGGTCATCATGGCTCAGCATGGGGACACAGTCGCCTTCTGGCTCGTAGTCCAAGATGCTGCGAAGCCTTTGCAAGGCCACGAGGATCTCGGGTGCCGTTAGGATAGTGTCATCATCGTGCACACTGTTAAGGATAAATTGCCTGCCCTTTCCGGAGATGAGTATGTGCGAGGGAGTTTTTCCCTCGTCTTTGGTAAGAAAGTGCTTTTCGATGTGATCCTGCTCCACACCCGGAACGCGGCAGGTGGAGAAGAAGTGCTTATACAGCGCGGAAGAGTATTTAATCTTACCACCGTTAGAGGAGAGCGGCTTGATACTGGACGTGCGAGTGAGGTCCCAGAACTCCAGAGTGTGATAGATGTGACGGGCCAGGCTCTGGGAAAATAAATAAACAAATCGAGTTCCAAAGTCTATTTATGAACAAAGCTCGGTGAATGCACTCCAATCGGCTTACTTTGAGCATGTACTCCGGGGTCTCGGGCACGCCCACCATCTCCAGCTGCGCCGGCATGGACATCAGTTGGTAGGGCAGCAGCGGCATTCGGATCAGATGGTACCCGTAGTCCTCCCACCAGGTGCCCAGCCAGTTCTTCATGCTGGCCTCTCGTTTCTTGAGCTGCTCATGCAGTTTGACGCCCACGCCGTTCTGAAACTCGTCAATGGCCCGCCGAGCCTGGTCCAGTTCCTCCTTGGTTCCAAATGGCTGGATGCAGGCGTAGTACCGCTCCATGGTGTCCTTTAAATCGGGCAGAGGCAGCGGTGGCAGCGTCTCGTCGAAGTCGAACGTATTCTTGTCATCCTTGCCCTGGAAGTATAGACTGGTCCGATCCATGGTGGTGGCTTATCTGCGGGGTAAACAGGCGTGTGTCGAGATTAGGTTCCCAGTTTGCTTGTGGTGGCCACCAATAGAGGCCTATATTGAGATTAGAAAGTTAATCATATCGGCGGGAATCACTTTTGCGGTCAGCGGTCCAAAGTCCTGCATCCAAATTATTGTGAAATTTCCATAAAGTCAAAAAACCCTCAATCAAAAAAATTGTCTCACAAATTATTCAATAATTATGGCATTGCAATTCTGAGGTGTGCAGCCTAAGTTCAAAGTGATCTTTTTTCTCTGCTTAGGCGCATTATCGTCACTCTTTAATATCAGACGTACAAAGTCCGTTCTTCTCTGCCGGATTCAAATGCTTCATAAATATTTATATTCGCAAGAAGCTCGTATTTTACCGCTAAAATCGCTGTCCAACGGAGGGGGGCAACTGACCTTTGGACTCGATGGAATAATTACGTTTGTGGGAGACACCCGAAACGCAAGACTGCCGTTGCTCGACTAACCGCCCACCGGGAGCTGATATNAAAACGCAAGACTACCGTTGCTCGACTAACCGCCCACCGGGAGCTGATATAGCAGCAAACCTCCGCTTGCGCTCCGTGGGATCGCCTCCACGCCCACCTGACGCAGTTCGATAAGGGCGGCGGCGGCATATTGACCCAATCATCAGTACCGTACCTCCAGCGCGCAGACATCGCCGGCGTCTGATAAGCCCTGTGATAATTCCCATACAGATTCTGGCGAATTCATACCAAATCAATATAGAGATAAACAATTGAATTTTGTACCTGAACTGTACTTTCGCCGGCGGCATGCAATTTCAAATCTCCCGGAACTAATGCGCTTCTGCAGCTATCGCGGATAACTGGGCCACTTAATATATGTTTTAATTAAGGAATTAATCATTTAATCCCAGTGCCATTGTTTACAGACAACAGACCCGATGGGAAATTGCCCACGCCAATCAAAGGAAATACACTTGTCAATAAAATTTGTGGTGCTACCACAAGTTGCCAAAGTTGCTCATGAATATTGTTTAATAGTAATTATTTTCAGTTTTTTATAAACAAAAGCCACTGTGTGACCGCAGATAAGCCGCTAACCGAGGCCAAGCGAACAGCTGCTAACAGTTCTCAGCCAGCATCAGCTGTTTGTGGCAACTGGAAGACAGTGTGGCCAGCCGCCCTGGGTTAGTTGTTCCTAGTGCAAAGTCGGAGAATAAATAAAAGGAAGTTGGACGCTTGTTTATAAAGTGGCCTTAATTTATTCCAAATCCGGCGATTTTCCGGAATGCTACCTTCTACTGGGTTGTTCAAGGGATTCCTCTGCCCATACTTTGATGGCAAGGACGGCGCCGATGATGCGGCGGCCTGTCGTCGTCCCTTTTGCCACTTTAAGCATGCCCGGAAAGGTGAGAGCTAGCACAGAATTTCACCACTTATTTACCGCCTTTGGCTTGCAGACGATGTGGAGACTGCTGCGCCCGCCGGACCCGCTCCCATTCCGGAGTATAAACCGGCGCCCAAGCTGCTCTCCCTGCCACTGCCCCACATCTCGCTGTGCGCCCCCAAGAAGAAAAACAATTTGGAGTACCATCCAGAAAAGCCGGCTCTGGACGCCTCTCCGGCTAAGAAGAAACCGGATGTGGCCGTGGACAGTGCACCGATGTATGTGCCCGCTCAACCATCCGTCCCGAATGGTGGCGGTGGCGACAACGACGACTGGCAGGCGGTTCTGGAAAAGGAGATCGACGAGCAGATGCAGATTGAGATCGAGGAAGCGCCATTGATGTTAGGAACAGATAAAGAAAAGGAGAAGGAAAAAGTCCACAAGGACCGGCATAGCCGCGAGCACAAGTCCAGCAAGGATCGCGATAATGATAAGTTAAGGGAAAGGGACAAAGAGAAAGGCAGGGACAAAGACAAGGAGAAAGACAAGAACAAAGAGAAGGAAAGGAAGGACAAGGACACTGAGAAAGAAAGGAAAGACAAGCACAAGGAGAGTGAAAGAAAGGACAGGGACAAGGATAAGCACAAGAGCAAGTCATCACACAGTGACAAGGATCGCTCAAAGGAGCGCCACACCTCAAGCTCTAGTTCTTCCAGACACAAATCGTCGTCCTTGCCCACCAAGAAGTCTTCTAGCAGAGACAAGCAGCGTGACGAAAAGAGCTCAGGCAGCAGGCACAAGAGCAGCTCATCAGATTCGAAAAGTCACCACAACAACTCCAGTTCCTCGAGCTACCGATCCAAGTCAAAGAGCAGCTCCAGCTCAACCAGCAAGAACTCCAGCACCGCCACCAGCAAGAGCGAGCCGGAAGAAGAAAAAGAACCCAAAGCTGCTTGTGTGCCACCACAGCCAGCTTATGACCTTGATGAACTGGGCTTTGACTTCGAAGTGGACACCTCCGAGGGAGAGATCGTGCGCCAGTGTGAGATGATTTTTGACGAGCTGGAGACCAAGTTTGCGCAAATTCACAAATCCGAAGCCGACGCTGAGAGCAAAGACGTTCCTGGTGGCTCCCGTAAACGCAAGGCTCCCTCCCCAGACATCGATACCTACACAGAGGCGGTAACGGCGGCGCTTCAGAAAAGGCGAGTGGCCCATGAGAACGCCGACAAGATCAGGCCGGTAGCGGCTCCTACACCTGCAGTAGGCAAACCGAATCATATACGCAATGCGATGCAAGCTATTTTTGACCGCCGGGCAGAAATGCGTCGCCAGGAGAGGCTGCAGGCGGAGGCAGCTAATGAGCAACTACGTCAGGCACAGGAGCGTGTTCGCCAGGCCCAGGAGGAGCTCCGACAGGCCCAGGTCAACTCAAACCTCACACCCCTCATCTCTCGCAGTGCCCTGACTCCACCCGTTCGTACAGGTAAGCCCTTATTACACAGTAAGAACAACTTTATTGAAACATGTTATCCTTCAGCTCGCAGCATTGCTCCCGTGGCTAACATTGTGGCAATAGCCCGGGCCAAGAAGAAAATCGAGGAGCTGCAGGCCGAGAAGAAACCCGCCTTTACACCTGCGCAGTCCTTCAAGGGCGCCGGCCGGGTTGCCCACAAGTCAACAGTTGCCCTGGACAAGAGTGCCCCTGTAGCCAATGGAGCCAATGCCGAGAAGCCGACCGTTCTGGAGCCACGCAGCTCCAAGATATCGTACAACGTGCGCACACAGTATTACGAGATGATGGTGAAGCATTGCACCGTCATCTATCCGCAGCTGACCGACGCCTGGGAGCGGGCGCAGGTAGAGGAGTCGGCTGTGTTCAAGAAATGCAACACGGCAGCCATCTATAAGAACAGCTGCATGCTGGCGATCAACAAGCTGCGCAAAGAGGCCGTCGAGGCTGGTAACCGGCCGAGTGCGGCCTGCAGGACGGTCTCCCATGAGATGATGCTGGGTGGCAAGCGGGCGCTTACTACATCCTGGAGTGTTGAAAAGAAAGAGTAGGTTATTGGTTTTAGACTTTGTGACCTGGTTTTTTTTGAGTAAATCTTTAAATCTTGCAGAAAACTCGGGTCCTCTGGCAGCGGCGAACCATTCGACGCTTTAGATCCCCATAAAGCCTACGAAATGGTGTTCGATTTGCGCTTGACGGACGAGCAACTGGTGGAGAACGGATATCCGCGCCCGGGGGCTAAGTGCGGCTCGGCGGTGATACGAGCCTGCCGTCCCAATCGGCGACCCAACGAGAGCGAACGGTATTGCTCCCGATGTGGAAAGGTGTTCAGCCTGGACATATATGACCGGCACGGAGCAGATATGTGTAACTATCACCCCAAGAGCACTGGCTATCGACGAGGTTTCACCGACAATCAGCACCGATGCTGCCAGCAGCCAGCAGGCACTCCGGGTTGCACATATGCAAACTACCACGTCAGCGACTACTACGACCCGGACAAGCTCACCTGCTTTGTGAAGACGATCGATCGGGAAGAGGACTACGTTCCAACCAAGAAAGACATCTTCGCCTTGGACTGCGAGATGTGCTACACCACGCACGGTATAGAGTTGACCCGTGTCACAGTGGTGGACATCACCGGGCGCAGCGTCTACGATGCTTTGGTCAAGCCGGACAACCAAATTGTGGACTACAATACGACGTAGGTAGCGCGCTCGGTAAGCGAATTTACCTACTAAGCGAAATATTGTCTATTGCAGCTACTCTGGTATCACGGAGGCCATGCTCTCCACTCAGACGCGCACGCTCCGTGATGTACAGGCCGTGCTGATGTCCATGTTTCATGCCAGAACCGTGCTTGTGGGCCACAGCCTGGAGAGCGATCTGAAAGCGCTGAAAATCATTCACGACGTAGTTGTGGACACCTCGGTGCTCTTCCCGCACAAGATGGGGCCGCCCAAGAAGCGCGCTCTGAAGACGCTCTGCATCGAGCACCTGAAGCGCATCATACAGGAAAACGGTGAGCTCTCGACGCGGTTTTAATTTTCCCCAAATAATACTTATTTCGTACTCACAGAGGCCGGTCACGACAGTGCCGAGGATGCGGAAGTATGCATTCAGCTAATCAAGTTCTATCTGCGCAACAAAATAAGCTGAGCTGCTCTCGCTGGTCTCCTCCGTCAGAAGCAATCAGTTCGAAAGCATTACGTACATCTGTTAATATGTATACCGCGTTCATCCCTTAATCAAAGTCTTAGACCCCCAAATAAATCAATAGTTTGTAAAATGATTCTTTATTTACAAGTTTATCGTTTTGAGTGGGCACAGTTATTCCAGATGTAAAGAAACTCCAGTTCCAGTCTCTTACAGATGAGCGGGGCGCTGGTAATGAAGACGTTGTCACAGCTCTCGATTAACTTAATCCAGTTCAGTGACCCGGTCACACATACGGTCACTGGCTCCTTCGCACCTTGTGGCTGGAGCTCACGTAGACTCTTGTAGCCGTCTATAACGCAGAATTTGTTGTGCATCAGCGAGTTAACTAGCAGTGGAAATTGGCGCACAGCAATGGCAGAGGTCTTTTCGATCATACTTGTCCAGTCCGTCTGCGTGACTATACGGACTCGAACTCCGCGTCTGGCCGCCAGTACGAGGGTTTCTGAAATCTCTTCCAAATTCATTGAATACATGGCAAGGTCTATCGAGTACTTGGCTTTGTTTAAGTGCCAGATGATGCGTCCGATATGAGCGGGGACGTAGACCACCCGGTCGAACTCGAGGCAAAGGGCTTGGGGCGGTCCTTGGTCGATCAACATACTATGGGGGACCACGTACAGTACTTCATTCACCAGCTGGCCTCTGCGGTCATCACTCCACTCAGCGTACAGGTTTCGGAAGTGATTGAAAACCTGCAGCGGATTCTGTTTAAGCAGAGTGAAAAACTTGATTAAATAATACAACATCGTGCTAGCTACAGGATGCGGAAATGAGAAAGAAGAACTTCAAAACGCAACCCTGCAAGCTGTTTGACGTTCAGAACAATTTTGTCTACTATTGCACGTTCTTTTGCGATATTTGACCACTTTGATTTATGTATTTTTGAAATCTTTCAGTAGCAGGTAAGCTATGTCTAATATTTACAAAATTAAATTATTACCTGCAATATACTATGAATATAGCGGATAAATAAAACAAAGCTACGGAACTAGTTTCTCTTAATATTCCGTTAATAACTTGTTTGTCAATTTTTCCTTGGCTTTTTCCCCGTTTCACTATCGATAACAATTCAATAAAAAGCAATTTGAAAGTTTTATAAAGTTTTTTACTGAGCCGAACCGCGGTACAAACTGTAATTGCAAGTTTCTGCCTGACGCACGTCACAGAATATTCGCTTGTGGCCGTGGCCCGGTGTTGCCACCATTTTCCACCAGTTTCCAGGTTTCTCTCCTGTTCTTGTTGTTATTATTTTTATTTAAATGTAATTTTAATCAGATTGCGGCGATACTTTATATTTTTCAATTACACCCGGCCATGTCGGGTGGCCGTGGGCAACATCTGGATGTTCGCTTCTTGTTGCTCTCGGTGACGGCGGCATGATTTTTCAATTTTAACGTTTTATAATTCTCTCCTTTCCTCTGCTCGGGAAAAGTTTGGCTTATTGGACGGCGCTAAAAGAATGCCGGAAAAGTTCCAGCACTTAATTTGGCGTAATTGTTGCCATCGGCAGGAATCGGGCAAATGACAGGGGATGTCAGTAAATGGCAGTGGGAAGGGTTCCCTGGCCTGGCTAGGTACCACCCATCCTCCCGACGAATGGCTGATGGCGACACGTGTTTATCTATTGAGCTGGCACAACAACACACAACCTAACGAAAAGTAAATAATATTAGTGGTACTTGGCAATGACAATGTGCATATGTGGCCCAGTATGAGGAGCAGACCCAACGGCCACAGCACAGCACACACAAACAAGGATGCGGAAGAGCTGCTTGAGGCTTAGCAACCAGAGCAGTAGCAGGCTAGAATCTCAGCTACAGGTCAAGAAATTTAAAAAAAGTATGTACATTTGTGTCATTTCTACGATGTGGGAGGAAATCTCTTAATTAGGCTGGGTGGACACATAAATTTATGTAAAATTCATTAAACTCAATCCAGAGACCAATTCCTTTTTCCCAGAAACCAAGTCCAATATCTAATGATACGAATTCACATTTCTCTCAGTGGAGACTCCGCAGAAGCAGAAGGCGGCATGAGTGGAGCCAGTGGGCAAAACAAACACTGGGCCAAATACAAACACAAATAAAAAGCCAAAAACCAAGGGGTACTATGTTGTGGGAACGAAGCTGGGCCGAGGAGGAGGATTGGGGAAACGGTTCGGTGCTGCTTGACTTGTCACACATTGTTGTTGGGCTCGGCCCGGCCGGTCGGAAGTTTACTTAAGACCGTCGAAATAGAGGCATTAAGATCTTTACAGTTAATCCCTTGAGTAAATGCTGTGTGGTCGCGACGACAGCACTGCGGTGCGTGTGTGCCGGAGTGTGTGTAGGAGCGTGTGCTACCTGGTCTAGTTCTACATACATAGTTGAGGCATTAAAAAAAGGCTTAAAAGCTTGCCGGGCGTTTTGCAGGCCCTGGAGCCTGCATATTGGCCCTGCTTTCGCCCATGAATATTTCATTCCGCCTGATGACAACATGCCTGGCGGTTAAGTGCTTTAAACATTTAGCTTAATGCCCGGCCCCTCTTAATTTGCGGAGGGTTCGTCACGTATTTAACCAAATTGCGCATACGCCACCGCGTATGCTCTGCTGCAGAAATATTAAAGCGAGCCTGGGCGAGCGAGTTATGCTGGAATTTATTTTGGCTTTTTTCTTTTCGGGATTAAGCCTGCAGCGCATCTGGTTTGGGCGAAAACCTTTTTACAACTTTTACACAGCGCAAGCGACCAAAAAAAACCGACCGAAAACGAAAAAAAAAACAACAAACGGCTAAGCTGCCGTCGCCCTTGCCAATCTAAATAAGGTGGCTAAAGGCAATGCGAAAGGAAAAATGCGAGCGTGGGAAAAGGACCGAGGAGCGAGGGAAAAATAAAGAAAGCCGGCAAAGCAATGCCGGGAGCCAAGAGCCAAAGCTGGCGGTAAACGCAAAATAAAGTCATCACAAACATATTAGCAGCTAAAAACACCTGAGCAAATAGATTTATATGCACGATAAAGCACAGAGTAATTTCCCCTAGATCCTGTCAACCGCCGCCCACCAAACAGCACTGAGCACCGAGTGCCGAGCGCCGAGGACCAACCACCAGCCATCGCCCATCTTGGCCTACCTGACGCCTGTTGCCTAAGCCGCAAAGTAGCTGGCAAGCACAAGATAACATCACTTTATTGTAAGAAAGTTAAAACACAAAAATGCAAGCTAGAGTCCCAGCTGCGGGCCCGAGTATGTGTGCTTTCGGCGTGGCACTAAAAAAATATCCGAAAAAGCAAAGTACCATGGCGGAAATTCTGGCCGGAAAGCAACAAAGCCAAAAAGGTGGCGTAAAACTTCTCAATGCCGTTTGCCGCTGTTTTACGAGCCATTTCCGTTTTGGATGCTGCTCTTCCGCTCACACTCACACACGCCCACTCCCCGCTGTAGGTGTGAAATTATAAAATTTGTAGCATAATTCTAGGCTGCGCGGCCGCCGCCGACGGCGAGCGGAGCACGCGTGCGTCCACGTTGTAAATACCTAGTCCTACATAAGTTCGCCGGGTCACAGTCATAGTTACGCCCGCGACTCCACCGGGAAGACGGCCAGTTTACGACTCCGGCAAGTGCACGTCAGGACACACACGTAACGCTTTTATTTCGTACTTAGCAGGACATTTTTGTGCACTTGCCAGGAGTGGAATTACTCTCACTAGGGACTGGCGAAATCACTGGCTTGGTTATATCACACGGCAACCAATTTAGCATTATTTTAAACAGAAAAGTCGGAACTTGTATTCTTTGGTAAAGTTTGTGTTTCGGCACATGCACGTTCCTTATGATTTTAAAGTATAGAACTTTCAGATATGCTCGAAAATAAATATAAACTTAATGCTTCTCTTTACGAAAGCAAACTAGGATCATGTGTTGAATTCCCGTTCAGAGTGATTTCCCCAATGAGTTGTCTAGTGCATGGAAAATTCGTTAGCCGAAAATGACTGGCCGCGTCTCCCTTCTTTTTTTTTGCCAACAGCTGCGAAGCGGTGGGCGGTAGAAGGTCGACCCAGGCCATTAGCAGAATGCTTGACAAATAATTAGGGCAAAAACTATTAAGTTGTCGCTCGTGCACCCACACACACGCGCACATGACTGATGGCGTCCAGTGAAGGATGAAGCTGAGGACTCGAATTGACATTGCTCAACATGCCAGTCAAGTTGGCGACCAAAGTTCAGGCAAAAACGGCAAAGATTTGTCGCGGCTGGCAACTAAAAAAGTTAATTGCAGTTAATGACGACATTAATCACAAGAAAATGAAGCCGGGCGCAATGACAATAAGCACAAAGCGACAAATGAAGAGCCAACTTGAAGCGTCCGCTGCTGAGGATGAGGCACTGAGAAAAATACCTTGTGGTTTCATTCATTTTCACCTTCAAAAAACAAAAAGCATAGCGTTGCTAGTTAATAATTGATATTCTAATACGAATGCCAGCTTCTATATAGAGTGATATCTTATATACTAATCGACACGATTTCCCCCAGTGTGCCTATGCTGACGCAGTTCCTGCTGTTATTTTCTGTTGCTGATGCTTGTTGCAGGCGAGTCCGACGGGCCAGGCGTCTATTAACACCGATACCCAGGACTTGGCCACTCTACTCGCCCTCACAATGGCGCCAAGACAATGGGAAAGTTGCGTCAGCTCCAGCTCTCCAGCTCTGCAGAGCCGGAGCGCAACAAGCGGCAACAGGAAGTGAGCGCGTAGTAGGAAAAGCAATTTTACTGCGAGTTTCCTCAAGACAAATAAGTCTGCTGGATCAAAAAGGACTTTCAGCCGGGACACAATAGAAATGAATTATAAGCGACAGGCGGGGCGAGGGCGGCTGCGAGGGATGGTGTGTTCGGGACTGGGAGGAGGGTTAGGTGGCGGTGTCAGCGATAATAATGAAGTAGCATGACTGATGATGCCGCCTTAGTGCAGCCTGGAAAAAGAACAACTTCGGCGAGGTCCATTGCGATTAGGCGGCAATAAAGGCAGCGACAAGCCAGTAAAATGTTTTTCTTTGTTTTCCCTGTTCGCCGCCTTTGTTTTTCGCAGCTTTTGTATATTTATTGCTTTTGTTTTGCTTTTTCCCCTGGTGTATGGAAATCAAAGTGGCTGCGCTACGCTGCGTTTATATAATGAAAATGAGCTTGGCAAAACCTCTCATAGTTGGCATTAATTAAGCGGGATTCCCCATGAACTTTCATTGATTGTGCTGACGTCGGGATGACAGGAATTGTTAGTGGGAATTTGGAGGACCATGGGGGAATCCTCCGGCGGTCAGGTAAATGAGCTGCACGTACTCCAGCTCACGACGCACGACCGCACAATCCAGCTGGGGATCTGCAGCTGGTGGTGGCTCTGCATTGGAGGTGTCAAAACAAAGGAGTTTGCGGAATTTATGCAACATGAACGTCTATAACTTATCCAATTAAAACTCAATAAACGCCGCCTGCCAGAGCCGGGCAAATAGATGAAGATGCCAAGCCAGCCAACCATCCAGCCAGCCATCCAACCAGCCAGCCAGTGGCATCTGCCAAGTCGGGGGCAGGAGCTTCCGTTCGGTTCAATAGCATCCAGGCTCCGTCTCTCGCCAGCCTGGCTTAACACAGCGATTACAAGTGCCTTCAGCTTGTAATCCACTTTCGGAAATGCACCGCACACACTCTCAGATGCCCCAGCGCCTTGCTGCCTCCAGGACGAAGGAGCCCCGGGAGTGACAGACACAAATTGAAGATGACAAAATGTCTAAACAAGTGAGTGGGAGTAGGTGTGTGTGCGGAAGCGGGTGCGGGTGAAAGGGCGTGGCAGCGAGCATATCTAGCGGAATAATCAATAAATTACACACCTGTCTGGCCACAGCAAATTTATATATCTCCCCGCATTGGCAGAGTTATGGCCATGACTTGGGGTAAGGAGCAGCCGCCGCAGCATCAGCAGCAGGGGCAGAAGGAGCTAGATAAGACAAGGCGGGAGTGCATAGAAATATTTTTCACAGAGATTCCAGTGAGCGTCGGCGGCATTCCGCAGGTGCCGTCCCCACAAGATGCCACGAAGCGGTCCTTGTCCTGTCGTACAGGATAGCCCCGACTGAGTCAAAGTCCTTTGCAGGGAAGGTCCTAGCTACACAGAGGGAAAATATTCTTCGCGAACTCTATGTTATCAACTTTTTTCTTACAACTTTAAGGCTTTAATTGGCAGGTGACCAAAGTTTTCTCTATTATATTGTAGATTTGCAAGAAACAACGCATTCAATTTCACAACTCATATTCATTTTTAAAAATGAATGTTTTTTCGTATGTAACATATAGTATATATAAACAAAATATTAATATAAAATACATTTTAAATAAATAATCCATAAAAATCATTGTCATGTAAGCTTTATTAAAAACCAGTCAGCTTTTAATCAGTTTTACTGGACCATTAAACTTTGTCAAAGTCGTTTAAGCCTCTCACTGAGTACTTAAATGTAAATTTATTTTCGATTAAATACAAAAATTAAGCCAACATTGCCAACAACGAACTGTATTCGATTTCTTATGTTTAAACCAAACCTATTTTGATTATCTGAGTGCTTGATTTTTGACAGTGCAGGTTTTCCGCTTCAGCCTTAATATTTCACGCTAGCTGGGTTTTCGATTGTGTTCAGCTTGGACTTGCCGTGGGCTTACCTCTGTACTTGTCTGGTAATTGCTCTGCCCAAGGGCTGGACCGGCGCTTTGCCAGGAATTTCTGGACAGGCCGAAGGGATGTGAGCGGCTGGGAAGAGGAGGAGGAGCAGCAGGAGCAGGAGCCGCTGGCCTGGAGCTGGCCAGGACTCGTGGCACTGAGTGAGTATTTGTGCGTGCCACACTGACAGGCAGCAATGCGAGGCGGCACTGAATTTTTGATTTATGTGCCTTACTTATGCTTTTACTTAGTTGTCTGCGGCGAGTTGCCTTCCCTGCCCGCCCTCTGCCCATTCCCACTCCATTCCCCGAGTCTTATGGACGAGCCACCAAATTGATGCTAAGTGCTTGGGTGCGCGTGCGAAATGGGTTGGCAGGGAACTGGAGCTGAAGCCGGAGCAGGAGCAGGAGCAGGAGCTGGAGCTGGAGCCGGAGTAGCTCCTGCCCACACGAGACTTTCACACACAATTCCGAGGAGCCGCACACACTCTTTGGTTCCCCGGCACACACACACACATTTACGCATATTAAATACCATCCTTGGAGAGTCATCAGCATTCCTCGAGCGGTTTTTATTTCCGTTTTCATTAGTTGCTTTTTACACAAGCGACACTCACCCACACAGCCGCGCGTAATAGCATTAATGTCTCGTTTACTTCTTCTCAGGACTCCCCTCCCTCGCTCTCTCCTCTCCTGTGAGTGGGGGTGTGTGTGTGTTATGTCAATGGCAGCCATTTCTATGTTTGCTCACGTATTCAGCTGTTGACATTCCAGTGCACTGAAGAGCTATAGCATCGGACACTGGACATCGGACGCGGGACACTTCTATGTGAACACCGGACACTGAGCGAGTGAAAAATGAAATGAGAAATCTTCTGCTATAATTTGCAGCATCAACAGGCGATTGTCGCCGGCAATCAACAAAGGATTTCCATTTAGCAATATCCATGACTTGTCACAAAAGGGTCAATGCTATTAATTGAGTTCGGCGCTGAGAGAGCTTAAGTGGATGAGTATATTCTAGAAAATATTATTCAATATATCGCAGTTCAGCTACGGAATGCTACTTTGTAATATCAAGAAGATATTTCTTTTGAATCATCTGTAATTTATGTTCAGGATATCTAAGAACTTAAGCTCCTACTCAGTAAATCACAATAAAATATTTATTAATACTTTGGTTAATCAACATTAAAAGTTAAGCGGTACAAGGGTTTAAATACTTAGCTCGTCGGGTTAGCTCTCCTGCCGTGTGGGTCGGTAGGCGTCCGGATTTTCGGGCGCTAATCAAATCACGTACTTAGCCAAGTAAAATACATGCGCAGAGACCCAGAAGCAGGACCGCAGGAGAGTGGGTCCCGAACTGAACTCAAAAGTGCGCCACACATTTTGTACACTCCGCACTTGGCGGACTTAAAGGGACAGGGGGGTTGGGTTCTTCTGCTCGAGGACGTCTCCCAAGGAGGCGGCGCATTAATAGCTTACATCGGTGTGTGCGTTTCTATGCCACATGTACACACATGCGGAGGAAACTTTGATGGCACAAAGGCAAATTACGAGCGCATTTAAACTGGGGCGCGAGTGCTACTTAAATAACTCATTTAGGGGCCGAGTCCTCGGAAGAGCTTCTGGGAGGGGCTGGGGCTGGGGCTGGAGGGAGGGAGACCACGTGTGCGAGTATGTGTGGGGCACCCCAAATCAACAATAAAGTTTGTCATCTCAATTTGCTTATTACCAGCAGGCAGCCACCGAACTTTCTTATTAATGGCAGGGTGATTGCAACGTGCCCCTGTCCTTGTCGCTTTGCCAGGACCTCCTGCAGTGGCTCTTTCCCCTAAAGGTCCCCACTCAGGATAATGTGGAATATGCACATGAAAAAACTTTAAAATTGAGCACTTATTAATTGTTAAAGTATGTTAAAGTATTTAAGTTAAACTTATATGTGCCACATCCATAAACAGATTCCCAGAAGTCTTCTATAAAATATATTTCAAAAGACTCAAAAATATCTTTAAGCTTTAGAACAAATGGCAATTAGTTTAAGTCAAATGATTTGTGGGGCACCCCCCCAGTATAAACCTGCAAAGGCCTCGGCTAATATTTGTCTGTTTTTCCCGACGTGCAACACGGCATCGCGGAAAACTTTTAATTCTTTGGGGCTCCCTGACCAAGGCGGCCCATCCACCCTTCTCGAAGAACCGCAAAGTGGCAGCGCGAATGGCAGTGAGGTGTGTCCTGTGGCACATCCTTCCTGTGTCGCTGCCATGTCTTGCGGTTAGCTGCACGTCGCAAATTGCAGAATCCATAATTAGTGTCTGTCATGGCAACCCCGCACACTCGGTCAGCCGCGATGCCCCCTGCTGGTGGTCCTGATCCTGCTTTTCTCCCCCGTCTCCTTTTCCCCCATATTCCCGCAATTCTTCGAGCATCCGCGAAGGCGCGGCTGAGCTGCACTTGAGTGGCTTGGCAGCTGCTCTAATTGCAAGTAAATATTTTATGTGGTAAGCCAGTTTTAATTGCCAGCTGAAATAAATACGGAATCATTATAAAATTATTTAAAATGCGGCAGCCGCGGTGGAGACGACGCGGTCTGGCCCACATTTGTAGTGGCAGCAAGTTTTAATGATGCCCCCAGCTCCACTCCAGGATCCACTTTCACATGCACTCGCACTCGCACTAGCCTGGCAGTTGCACTGCTCGTTTCTGGGCCGGATAAATGCAGAAATCACGCAAATTATCGAAACATGCGCAAGCACACTCAAACTCCTGGCGACTTTGCCGCATAAATCTTGCGAAAGTCAAAAAACATAAAAAACTTTCCCAGCGAATCGGTGCGGGGCGAGGCAGAGCCGGCGGAGAAAAAATATTCTATAAATCTTGAGGTAGCCGTAGCCACGAGTTGGTAGTCCGGGCACAAAGACCAACTTTCCACTGCCGCAAATTGCAAAACTTCAACATTATCGTATGAAGTGCGAACATGGCGCAATCGATTGGAAATCGCAGGCAGCAGCCAGTTAGGGCCAGTTTTGGCTTTAGAGCCGCAATCAAGGCCC
This sequence comes from Drosophila nikananu, assembly GCA_008042635.1. Lineage (NCBI taxonomy): Eukaryota > Metazoa > Arthropoda > Insecta > Diptera > Drosophilidae > Drosophila > Drosophila nikananu. The sequence continues at coordinate 20,533 of VNJV01016750.1, forward strand.
GCAGAGGCTGAGAATATGAAAAGGAAAATATTAAAACCACTGAGAGTGATGGGTAAAATATATTAAAATATAAAACATTGTGTGCATTGCTTTTTATATTGGTAGAACTATATAAGTGTTAGGGCTGTAAGTTAATGAAAAAAAGGTGATACACAACATGTACCACCATCATAAATACAAAACTTGTGTAGAACAATTCTTAAATAATTAAACAAAGTTGGAAGAAAATTAATTATTCTTTGGTTTAAATTTATTCATATTAGCTTTAAAATAAAAGAACAACAAAAAGAAGAACAAAAAATATCGTTTCCAAAGTTGCCCCCTGTGA
>VNJV01016759.1:0-21666 GCA_008042635.1 Drosophila nikananu
ACACATTCGGGTACCGAATCTTTTTTACCACTCGATCTCAGAACTCTTTGACTTGATTCTGAGGTCGAGGGCTGTGTCGAGAGAGGCTGCTGTGGGGAGTCCGCCGCTGGTTTCAGAGATCCGCCTAGATGCTGCAGGCCAGCCGCGGTTTTTTTGCGCCTGGAACATATCTTGAGTTTTACGAAAACTCAATAATATTTCCTTAAAACCGCCCCTGGTCTGCCGCATAAAAGACGACATTTCTCTTTCAACCTCGCGACAGGCCGCACAGCAGTAACGTAAACCGATGTTCTTTTGAATATCATCTACCGCCCGTCCTGCAAAACCAGCGCACTTGGCGTGCAATATGTTATCGCACAGCCAGCAGCCGATTGTAAGATCAGCGGCAGTAATGATATTATTTTTACAGGTTTTAACGGAACAGACAACAGCGGACATTATGGGGACTTACCACTGTACTTTTAAGAATGTAGATAAGAAAAGTGCAGCTGCACTGAGAGAGATGAAGAACGAGAGAGCGGGTAAGCGGGTGAGCGTGGGAGCGAGCTTAACGTTTAGCTGTCGCGACTGCGCAAACTAAACGGGGAAGGCACAAAGAGGAATACAAAAAATGCAAAGCAAACACCGGCAGCACAACTAAATTGCGAAAATAATAACAATTAATTACACAAAACAGAATAGCTGCATGCACACGAAGTGAACGGAAACTTTAATAATCACAATATAGAGAATTTTAATAAAACCCCGGTTGTTTTAATCAAAAAATTGACACAAAACGAGAGCGCAAGAAAAAAACACGTCCGTTCACTTGGAAGAGAGAAAGCAATATATGTAATTATTGTTATTATAATTATTGAAGCGACTGCGAAAGTTGCCTCTATAATTTCCACGCCCGCGGTTTCCGCCGCGCTGTGGATTATTTCTGAAATATAGGAAAGTGTTTTGCTGTCCGGTTGCCTCTGTGCAACTATTTACAAACTTTGATACGGCCTCATTCATAGTATTGAAGGTACCAGCTTCCATGATAAGTTTTACCTTATCAATTGTGCGATTTTTAGTCATTGCTTTGATTGCATTCTGGGAGGAATGTTATGTTATGTACGCACCTTCCAACATTTTTGTCAACTGCTCAACCTCCTGTGTGTATTGTTTGGCAGTTTTATTGCGTTGCTGTAGGTTCATCAGTTTTGCTGATATTACCTCTACAGTTTCGCCTTTGACATTGCTTTTTAATTTGGAAATGACCTCAGTTATGGTTGTTTCATTTCCGACTAAATTCCTGGCAATACCTTTTAGCCTTGACTTTACTATAGAAACTGCAAATTCTTCACCTGTCATTACTTTCAAAATTTCTAGTGCGTCAATAAAACTGTATAAATTTTCAGCTTTACCATCAAAAACTGGTATAAGCTTAGTGGCTGTATTAATAAACTCGATATTAGTTTGCGCCCTTGTTCTATTATTGCTTGCTTTATTTTCTATTACGCTTCAAGAGGTATCGGAATCGGTGAGACTATTTTAACGTTTGTTTCCTGCTCTTCTGGCTCTATTTGGTCAGTGTCAGTTTCACTAGCTTCAATGGTAAGAGAAGTATTGAGTATAGTTGGTACAGATATATCTAGATTAAACTTTAGATTAACTGATATTAGATTAGATCGTAGTCTGATCAAAAATTTTGATACTCGGGACCAATGACCTTGATTTAATTTATCTTTCTGTTCATGTATAAGTAGACGTGCTTGATTAAAGCAATTTACTAATGTCTCTTAATGTTTCTTTATTGTATTTTTCTGAATTGGCCTGTTTCGTGTAAGTAATTTATAGGATTTGTCAAAGTCAACTTTTATGTTATTTAATTCTTCGTATATATCATTCCATTCCATTATTTTATGGATATGTTAGCTGAATGTTATCGTATTTTTCTATAAATGCCTTTAGTGTAGCCATACCTTAGTTAAGCTTATGAGCTTAGTTAATTTTAGTTTTATTAGCAATTTATTTTATTCAATTTATTTCATTACAAAGTTAAATATGTTATTATTAAAACATTGTATTATTTCTATAATGTTGTTTGTGCTCTGCTTTTTTTTTTAATTTTGTCCAGATCATTTGCCTGCCTCATATATTTCTTTTTCAAAAATTTATTATGTAATTTATATAATTTGTAAATACAATTTGAGCACATTATAACAACAATTATTATTAAAAATACGTGTATTAAATAAAGGTCATAAGTACTCGACTCTACTTTGTTGATAACATTAGCTGTGGAGTCCACAGACTTGACATCTACTAGACTTTACTTATTGCATTACTGTGCATTTACTTTTAATAAATTTTCCTGCCTATTGTTTCATATTGCTTTACGGGCTATACTTCTAATCGAGCGGAGATGGTTCCGCACAATTTTACAAAATTTCTTATATTAATATTAATCATTTTTTGATTTTCTGCTCCTTGTAGTCTTGTAGTCTCCTTTCTTCAAGAGTCCATGTGTCAAGCAGATGATATCCGCGTCAGCTGGTCGTCGCCGGTTTGGCTACGCTGCCGCTCCTTCGTAGGCGAAAGTGGCGGAGTGCCCCTCTTGCTGTTGTTCTACTGCTGCTGTTGTCCGGGGCCTCTTGGCTCAGGCGGGGCCGGTGCTGGTCTTCGGTTTTAGGCATGTAGATTTGCACGCAGCGTCGAAAAGTGGTCCAGGGCAGTCATTCGGGCAGACGTCCTTTCTCTTCGGTAATTGCTTGGGAGATGGAGGTTTTTTATTTAATTTTTCATGTATTATTGGAATGCTTACTGAGTGAGTTGCGGTTTTTGTTTTCTACGCTGGAGGTTTTCTCTCAGAAAATCAAGTTCTGTCGTTAATTTCTGCACCGTTGCCCATGGGGGCGGCGGCTTACTCGTATATAATAGCCATTTAATATGAGCTATTCTTTTATTAATCTTGTTCTTCTGGCTTCCGTGTACCATTACCGCACTCTACTCACTCAGTATTTTTCGTTTTTTCCAGTGTCCGCCTTTCTCTTCTCCCGCACTGGTGTAAGTGACGGATTGCCTCTCACACTTGTAGTAGTTGCTCGTTCTCCCGCGATGGTGTCCGATTTAGTCATATGCGTCTGCATACATTCCTCTGTAGGTACTTTGTCACTTTTTCACTTATTTTTTCAATTTTTAATAAACATTTTTTTCGGTTTGTCTCTTTGTCACGGTCGCCATGAAATAAATGAAACTCCGTAGACCTTTTATTTTAACTCTTGGATTTATTTTGGGAGCAGCAATGGTGCCGCTTCCCATGTCAAAATGGATCTGAGTTTTACATTATTCCTTTAGTTCTAATTAAGCCAAGGTCTCCTAGCTGCGCTGCCCACAGTTGGTCAGCAGAGGGACGGTTATGTATATATCTTATTTAATATATTTATATATGCCGAGCGCCGCCAACACCAATATTAATCACAATCTATAATAATTTGATCATTTATTTTAGTTTATTTACCTCTTTACTCACATCACTACAAAAAAAGTAAACAAACAAGAAAACGTAACATAGACACTGACCTGCCACGACGTACCCACCCTACCTAGTGATGCCTCCTGGTCATCTTTGGGCATCACCCATCTCTGGCGGACCGGAGCCTAATCCAGGCGGTCTCACGACCGGCTCATCTCCCCCAGGTAAAGTCTTTACTCAGCTTTCATGTTCTCCGTTTTTAATCCTTTAGAAATGGCGGAGATTCCTTATCGCTAACATGGCCGTATTTATTTATTCTAAATATCTTGACCCCGGTGAACCCCTTACCCACACCCGGGATGCGCTCGCGCCAAAGCTGCGGCTTTGTTTCGATTCGGCGGAGGAGAAGCTGCGCTCCGCAAAAAAATTTGGCCACAAGTTGGCCCCAGATCTACTCCCCAAATTTCAACCTACAATCCCTGCTGGAGCTCCAAGAGAAATTAAGGGTGGGTTGTTTTTGATTTAATATTTACTCACTGCTTCTTCTAACCGACTCTCTTTTTGCAGCGCTTGTGTTGCACAAATCCCTGACAAGGGACGGAAAAACTACGATAAGTTGAACACACAAAAATGACATTAAAAATAAAGGCTTAATTTCTAATTTATTTGCAGGACGCTTGAGATAAATTTACCGGGCGGCTCACAATGGCCGCGACGGACTTAGTCTTGGAGAAACGGCGAAAGAAAACAATCGTGACCCAAGGTGCGGTGAACGAAAGGAGGGAAAGGCTGCGCCAGATTGCACGTGGCATGGATTTGACCCTCTGTGGCGGTTGCAGCGGAAGGCCAGAAATAGGGCCCCCGCCCTAGCCCTAGCATTGCTCAGGCACCCACAACAAAAAATATTCCTTTGCCGGGCGGCTACAGCAGAGCTCGGAACGGAGTAACCGGCTCCAGTCTCGGAAAGGCTCAGGCCTGCTGGCGATGGCGAATAACTGCTGGAAACACGCCACAGGAGGCGGCGACTCGGCGCTCGGCTTTGCGGCCACTTTCACTCACGTATCCTTTTCAATCTTTTCTTTTCAGAACTTGATCACTGCGGCCGCCGTGTGCTTTTCCTTTACCTATTCCCTTGCTGTCTACGCCTCCCTATATGGGCTCGTTCCGTTGCCTGAATTCCGCCTTCAAGAAACCGTTCGTTTTGGCGCTCAGGGCAACGATCGAGTTAAAGGGCAACATTCCTTTCTCTTAAAAAGAGCTGGCTGAGATCTAGGGGGCGCCACCGTTCCCTTTTTCCCGGTTCGCTCTTGAATTCCCTCACCACTAACCCTGTCGCTCCTTATCCCTATCGAAATATCGATGCCCCTCTAGCCCATTTCGACTGGAAATGCAACACCACCCAAGGACTTAGAGAGGTGCTAACGGGTTGCGGCTCGACGAAATCATTGGAAGCATTTGGATAGCCTGGTGACTTCGGAATACCTGGTGACTTCGCCGGCATTGACCTACGGAGCAGTTTTGGAACGGTGGCCAACGCGGGGCCCACGCAGTACGGGAAGAATTACCGCTTCTCAGATGTTGGTCCCTGGATACTTTGTGTCTAATTATTTCCAGGGTGGGCAGCATCATACCTGCAGCCGAGCTATCTACGTCGTGGCTTTGACGTTGTGGCCTACTCGGACGATGTTGCCTTGGCATTTACGGGAAAATTCCCGCAAACCCTCTGTGACAGGATGAGCGACAGCCTTCGGTTCCTGGCGGACTGGACTGCCAGGTGCGGACTGGGGGTAAACCCAGCGTAGACTGAAATACAAAATGCCCAAAATGGTACCCCCTAAGCTCTGCGGGACACCTCCCCCCCTTAAAAATCAGGCCAAGTATCTAGGTCTTATCCTAGACAGAAAACTCGATTGGTCCCTTAACACGGCCGAAGAGCCAAAAAGGCCACAATCGCGCTCTAACCCTGCCGTAAGGCTGTCGGGCTAAAATGGCGAAAGACCCCAAAAATAGTCCGTTGGATGTACACAGCTATCATCTGCCCGATACTCCTGTACTGAGTGGCAATTTGGTGGGCAGCTCTAAAGCGGTCCACCTGCCTGGGCAAATTACGAAAAATCCAACGTATGGCTGAGATCTGTATGACAGGCGGCCTGCGCACAACTCCGGAAGACGCCTTTGACGTTCTCCTGGACATCCTCATAATTAAAATAATGGAAGAAATGACTGCGTCAATCTCGGCACTATGGCTGTGGACAAGATCGAGCTTGCTGCCGACGAGCTTGCTCGGCAGGGTACAACCTCCCCTCTTTAGCCGGAGAGGAAGCTAGTTGACATGCCCATGGCCACTCGCAGACTACTTTGTAGGGAGTACTTCCATCTCCTTGCGGACAGAAAATGGGAAAACCTAATCTCCTGCCGCCGCGCTAGAATAATCTCGCCGCGAATTTAAGTAGAGAAAGCTGGGCCCTTGCCGTTAGGGCTCTTACTGGTCACTGGCTACTTGGAACATGCGTTCAGGTTGTCAGAGCACCACAACGACTTCTGTAGAAGCAGTAGGGATAAAAAGGAGACCGTTCTTCACCTCTTCTGCCACTGTCCGGCCCTAAGCAGACAAAGACTGCAGAGCCGAGAGCTCTTTCACCGTTTTGGATCTAGGCGAGCTACGCGAGGCATCACCGAGGCAGATAACCCGTTTCATCCACGGGTTGGTCCTCTGTCACATAGGACGGGGGATCTGAGCCTACGCGGCAGCCTCCTTTGGCTCAAGTGGACGGCCCAGGTCCCCGAGCCGGCCGTCACCGCCCTAACCTAACCTAACCATATACAAAGCAATCCCAAATGTGCGCACTAAAATAATAATAATATTAACAAAAAATAAAATAAATCATCGTATTTAAAAATAACTTTATTATGTTAAGTTATTTTTCAAAGATGTGGTATGCTCACGATTGCACACTGTAACACTTTGTTGCATTTGTCTGCATAACGAAGTCCGGTCGCACACATACCCCGTGAGCGATCATATGCAAGTCAGCATAAACTACTGTGCGCGTGTGACTCTTCCGCTTGGTAGCTGCCCTCAGCAACCAGGTAAATAAGATATACATAAGACAGCCGCTCCGCTGCCTGGATCGCTGGTAGCGCAATTGCGCGGCTATAGCTGTAATAAGAATATATCATAAGTGCATTCAAAAAGAGAACACATATTCAATAAACCGCAGCAGTAGAGCGAACACCGCTCGATAAAAACCAATTCAAATCGTTTTTTATCAAATGCAAAGCATGGGCATAACACTACAACTACAACAAATTTGGTGCATGATATATTCTTAATCTAATAATTTTAGTTTCTTATAATTTATATATCTATGTATTTAATTTAACCTAATCCTAAGTCGCTTTAATTTAATTATATTTATGGGGATATTGTGTTTTGTGGGGTACTTTTTCTTTAAACTGCGTAGCACTGCTAATGTTTTTAAATTATTCGGAAGCTGATTCCATACGAAAAATTGTCTTCCGGAAGTAAGTGATCTGGGTCTTATGCATATTAGATGGTTTATTCGTCTAGAAGCAGTAAATGTTATTTTTTCAAATAAATAACCTGGTTCTTTTTTATTATAAATTAATTTGTGAAGAAATATCAGTATTCTCCTTTTTATTCAACCATTAAGTTTGACGTCAAAAATAAACATAATTCGATGGCATTTATGATGGAATATAACTTCCGCTAAATGCCCACCACGCGAGTTTTTCAAAAACTGCATCCTGGAAGTCCAATTTTTGAACACTTTTTCAAGCATCCGTATGTCGGCAATAGCTCGTTTAATGTTGGCTTCTAGGGCCGGAATCTTGGTGGGCCCACAAAAAATAATCCAATGGTGTAATATCGCACGATCTTGGAGGTCATGGAATAGGACCATTTCTGGAGATAACGCTGTTACCGAACACTTCGCCCAATAAGTCGATGGTTTGACGGGCTGTATGGCAAGTTGTGCCGTCTTGTTAAAACCATTCTCACCCACTTTTGGAAACCAAAATTTGTCGAGCATGGCTCGGTAGCGGTTCCCTTTAACGGTAACATACATTCCTTTGCGCCTTTGAAGAAATACGGCCCTATGATACCGCCAGCCCATAAACCGCAGCAAACTGTGCATTTCTCTGGGTGCATCGGTTGCTCAAGGTATGCTTCGTGTCTTCTGTTACACTGGCCTCAACGGCCGCAATATTTTCTTCAGTACGCAATCTGCGAAGGCTAATCGGTGGCCGAAGGTCCAAAATAGTGCATTGGGTGCGAAACTTCTCGATAGTATTCACATTCTGCACTTTCACAAACGACCTCTGATTTTCGAAATAAAATTCAACGCGGTATCAGCTGTTAAGCTATTCATCATGAATTGCCAAACCAAATAGAACATAAAGCACTCGACAGATGTCAGCTGACATCAAAGATGGCCTAACTGAACCATATTAAAAAAAAACACACGTAATATTTTGCAAAGCTATTAAAAACTATATTTAGTTTATTATGGCTTCTAGTCCATAAAACAAAGAAGGAACTAAACATGTTTTTGCTAGTAACATACGAAAATTTATAGGCAGACATCCCTTAGTCACAGGTAATGCTCTCAGCATTCCATACATTTTTCCTACTGCCCTTGCGATATGATCATTCCAGGTAAGTGTCTTCTTTCGACATACTCTAATAGAGTGTTATTAATTTGAAGTTTTCCGATATTATCTAGTTTTTTTTTCTTACTTATTGCACTTTGATTTGGATGTCTAGTCCACTTTTGATTGCCCATTCATTTATTCCTACAAGTTTACTGTTTCATACATCTAATACATTCAATTATTGTGTTTAAAATACGATTCACATTATAGTCAGTGTCAAAAGCCCTGCTATACTCCATTAAAACTACAAATGTAGCATTGCTATCGTCCATTTGTTTTCTTATATTGTCAGTAATTTTTTAAATAGCTGTCGTACAGCTTCAATTTTTTCGAAATCCAGACTGATTAATTCTTGGCATTTCATTGTCTGTAAGAAATTTATTTATTTGATTTGCCATTATTTTTTCTAATATTTTTGAAAGGTAGGGCAATATAGATATAGGTCTGTAGTCATTCTTTGATTTCGAAATCGGAACCATTTATGCCGATGGAGGCGCAACGTAGTAGGATGGATAGAATCTTTAGCCTCTAGAGTTCTATGGCGCTCAGTCAGAAAAGTATTAAGTTCCTGGCACGTAGGAATTTCGGTTTTGTTTGTTAAGGACTGCTCCCATACGGAGAGCGTCAGCTTTGGAAGCTTCGTGGAACACAAATAAACCAGGAGACAATCCCAGTTATCCGTAGTAAGGCCGGATTGATTTTGATTGTACTTTGCAGCTTCTTCAAGGCTGCCGAAGAATCATGTACAGAGGGTTGCATGTTCAGTCATTTCTTTAGTTAGCTGTTCACCAGCGCTCGTTTGTTTTCGAAACGCTCAGATAGGTTTTCCAAAGCCAAGCGGAAACCATCGTTGGTGAGTGACGAATTGGAAACTATTCAAGAAACTACGGAATGAACTACCACAAGTCTTGGCAGTTAGATATAACAACTTTTCAACAGGGGTCAGCGCAGGATTGTCTATATAGACCGCTGTGAAAGCGGAAGCGAATATAATCGCCCAAGAAAATTTCCTTGTAGCACGGAGGAAGCCGACAGCCAGACGGAAAAGAATTTTGGGGCGCAGGGGATTGGACTGGAGCTTTTGACGAGATTGAATCGATCTGTTCCATGAGCTGGGCGGCACACCTTTCGTAAATAAGATAGGCATTCTCGTACTTTGCCTTAAGAGTGAGCAAGCTCTGAAAAAGCTTCGTACTCTTTCTCGACCTTATCCCATAGCGCTCGGACTTGGTCGAGATGAATTTGGCAAGTGTACTTGGATGGACTTGGGTGCTGCTAGATTGCAGACTCGAAGTGACTCAGACGGTCACAAGTTATCGTAAATTTATTTAAAATGGAAGAAGTCATTCTGGATATTTAAAAGCAAACTGGATTGTTTGTTTATATATACATTTTGATTCGAATTAGTTATATGTGTCGAAGCTGGAATTGGAATTTAGGAACCAATTGCAATATATATTTCTGATTTTAATTTATAATTTATATGCGGAATGTTCGACTTTAACTCGATAATATTTCTGAGCAGAAAACAATACGCTCAGTAGGGATATTTTCTCTCCTTCCCCACAGCGCTCTCATATACCAACTCTTATACCCGCGCTCTCTCATTAAAGCACTCTCGCTCTTCTTATTCCTTTTTATCCTCATTTATTTCCATAGCGATTACACAGAGAGACTTACGATTACTATCAATTCTAATTAACCAAGTAAATTCCCGACACGGCCTTCCTGACTATAACACGTCCTCGTGTTGCTTAATTCAACATAAACTTTATCGCACTTCATTGTTCATAATTTCTCTAACGCACCGCTTGACTTCATGACTCATATCATTCAACTTTTCCACACTTCTTGTGTCTTCAAATGTTAATCTGGCGGGATAAACTCTCTCAATCTCTTCTAGAGTACACGCTCTCTTCCGCACAAACCCAACAATTTGGCTATCGATTCTTACATTTCATCAGACATTAGTTTAGTAGGATATTCTTCAACTTAGAGCACACGCTCTCTTCTACTCAAACTCAATCGTCTGGCTAACAACTCACAACTCGTCAAATGTCAGTTTAGCAGGCTACACACATACCAGTTGGAGCACTCGGTCCCTTCTGTATAAACTCGACCATTTGGATACCAATCCACTCACAACTCGGCGTCGGAGTCGCTCTCTACGTTTTCTCTCTCGCCGTCGTCAAGCTCTTCTATTAATTCACGAACTTCTCTCTCATCGGGCAAACTGCGTACACTATCATGTGGATACTTGTACATTCGGTTAGTTGTTAATGATTTTAACATGTAACGATCTCCATCTAGCAACTCTACTATAACAAATGGCCCTTTGTACTTCGGATCTAATTTCGTTTGGTGTCGTTCTTCGCTCTTTAGTAACACGTGATCACCAATCTTATATTTTACTACACGGGCATGCTTTTTATCAACTCTGGCCTTGTCATACTTTGCATTTCTATCAATGTTTTCATTAGCCTTTTCTCTAGTTTTGTTCAGATCTACCGGCATTTCTTCGTTGATGGTCAACATTCCCAGAGGCCTTGCCTCTGTCCCTATCAACATTTCTAAGGGACTGTGCTGAGTCACGCGATTAGTGGTGCAATTTATGGCCAACTGTATTTCGGCCAGTGCCTCCTGCCATGAACGTTCGCTCGTTTCTACCGCCGTTAACATCCCTTTTAGTACACTCATCACTCGCTCTACCTGCCCATTCGCTCTGCTAGCACCCGTCGCTATCACGTGTAAGTCCATCTTGTTTGTGGAACAGAACTTGCGAAATTCGCTGCTTGTGAAACATCGTCCCTGATCCGCTATAATTCTACTGGGGACGCCAAATATCGATATGGCGGACTTCACTGCCTGTATGCAACTAACTGTATCTAAGTTCCAGGTGTGGTACAAATGGACATACTTAGTGAAAGCATCAATTTGCACAATGACATACTCCTTTTCATCTTTCTTGCCACTCAATTTCCCACTTATGTCAATATGAATGGTATGCCACGGTATTTCTACTTTGGGTATTGGGTGTAATTCTCTTTGCGTTTTGCCTGACGCTGATTTCGACAATTTACATGTAACGCAATTTTCCACGAATTTCCTAACATATTTTGTCATATTCTCAAACCAGTACTGCTCGTAAATCTTATCTAGTGTCTTCTGCCAGCCCATGTGCATTATGGCTTCGTAAATATGATTAACAACGGACCATCTAAACGCCCTCGGAACAACAGGCAAACATCGCGTCTTGCCATTTCTTGAATAATTCGATGCAATAAACTCTTTCTAATCTCATATGTGTTCGCTAAATTTTTCTGCATTTCGTCACTATTCAATTCGCTCATTATATTAGATATGTTTTCATCGCCCTGCTGCTCGGATACTAACCAGTTGAGTGTGATATTTGCCAAGTCAACTCGCACTTCCATAACTTTGCTTGTAATTGGCTGCGCATCTACATCGACGGGATTTCTTGATAAACAATCTACATGAGCCATTTGGCTCCCTTTACGACCACCATCGATGCACTCGCGGGGTCAATATCGCCTTATCCTGACTCGCCCTTATAGAATTGCAGTCGAATAATGGCGGAAGTGCTTGATGGCATTAAACACCGCCAATGTTTCGAGCTCGTAAGAGTGATATTTTGATTCTGGTGATGTGGTGCATTTGCTATAATATTCGACTACCCTGCGTTTGCCTTCTACTTTGTGCAATAGTATAGCGCCATAACCATTTGCGCTCGCATCCGTGTGCAATTCAATTGGAAATTTCGGATCGAAAATAATTAATACTGGATCACTGATTAGGACTTTGATGATTTTTTGACGAATTTCCTCATGTTGTTTTTCCCATTTAAAATCATTAAGTTTCGAAGTTAATTGGTACGATGGTTTCATCACTTCAGAGAATCTAGGGACGAACTGCCTGAAGTAGGATGCTAATCCTATAAACTGTCTTATCTGCGTGACTGAACCTGGTTCCGGAAGTTGAGAAAATGCCTAAATTTTTCGTGGATTGGGCTTCAGTTCACCCTCCTTTATAACAAAACCTAGGTATTCTATTTCCTTTTGCAGAAATTGACATTTTTTGCATTGAAAGAAAACCCAGACATCGATAACACGCTTTGTACCTTCTCTAATCTTTCGTACGCTTCCTCTTCAGAATCTGAGACAATTAAAACGTCATCAATGTAGACCACCGCATAGGTATTAACTAAATTCCCCAAGGCTCGGACTATGGCACGCTGAAAAACAGATGACGCATTCTTTAATCCGAATGGCATCGCTAAAAATTCGTATTGACCTTCAGGGGTCACAAAAGCTGTCCTCTCAACAGAATCGGGGTGAATCGGAACCTGATAAAAGCCACTGGCCATATCTAAGCTGGTGAAATATTTGCCGCCACGTAAACGATCAATCTGGTCTGATATTAACGGCAAGGGGTACTTATCTGACACTGTATTTGCGTTCAACTCGCGATAGTCAATACAAAGCCTGTCACTACCGTCTTTCTTTTTGACTAGTAACATAGGGCTAGCGAAGGGAGAGCTACTAGGTCTTATTACCTTTGCTTCTAACATTTCATCAATTTTATTCCTTACTACCTGCCTTTCGTCTTCACTGAGGCGATACGGTCGCCTTTGAACAGTTTTATTCATGTCTAGCAAACGTATTTCCAGTGAACCCGTGGACACACGCCTACGAGGGATACCACCAATGAAGAACTCAGAATACTTGGCCAAAATGCCATTAAGTTTTGATTTATCATTACCAATTGAGTCGATCTTATTTGCAATGCCGTCATCATTTATCGATAATACCGTTTGTGTTTTATAAATATCGAATCTGTTACTTTCTAACATTACCCCAAAACCCAGTTGAAAAATATCTTGTCCAATCATCATATCGTATTTGAGGCATCTCTTATCAACTACGTGAAACAATAATTCAAGGTTAAATTCAGAAATTTTTACAGTGGACAGAATTTGCAAATTGCTCTTGACAACATTGTCGCCTATGCCTCTCAAAACTACAAGATTGTGGCACCTCTTGCCGGCGAGCTTCTCGCTAATCGTTTCTTTTATTAACGAGCATTCGGAACCAGAATCAAAGAAAAATGGAAACCGCTCACCAAATTGTATCGCTGTCCCGTTCGGCTGAAGTACAGCACATAAGTCGACTCTCCTCTCTATGTTTATATTCGCTGATGGAGGTCTCTTCGTACACGCCGATGCAATATGTCCAACGTTGCCGCATTTGAAACATGTTAGTGCAGGTCTGCCGCCACTATAGCCTGGTCTCGTCTCGTTCCTCTCGTTCCTCTCTTCTGCTTTTCTCTTTCGGCACTCCATTGCCTTGTGTCCGAGTTTACCGCAACTATGGCATCTAATCGGTGTTTGCATTTTGTGCCTCTTCTTTTCGGGGCCTTGCTCGCTTCCAGCGAATTCAGCATTTCTGGCGAACGAGTGGAGTCGATTTGCGATGTATGCGCCAGGACCAATGATACTGCAATCTCCTCGTGTGTCATTTCCTTCCACTTGGTTAATAAAGGTGTAACCAAACGACTGGAGTACACCGAAAGACACTCATGTGGGTTTGGGCGTCCCTTTAGCATATTTAGCAACACTGCAGCCGTTGTCTCGTTGCCTTCATAGCGTTCCATGAATAAATCTTTGAACTGCACCCAGGTTATTCCAGGAAAACAAATTTGCGAAAGCCACTGCGATGCACTGCCGAGCAGTGATTTGCTGAGCATCATCACCAGAGATGCACCTTCTTAAGGATGTTCACACAGAATCATATTAGCCGTTTTACACCATGCAGCTGCGTCGGCGTCAGCAGCTTCGGGGTTGAATGTTGGTAGCATTGCGGAAACAGCACGTGCTCCAGGCACCGACGCGGATTGTGCAGCTTTAAGCAACTCCGCTATTACATTATTCTGCTTTTCGATTAGCGTGCGCAAACTTTGTTCCGAATTGTTTAGTAGGTGTGGTGATCCCACTTCTGATGTCGGAGATTCATCTTCATTTTCTAAGTTCATGGTCACTTCTTATGTTTTACTGTCGCGCAGCGAGTCGCAATGGTTAGACTTCTCTTTCTTGCTTCTTGTCTCTCGGAGGGCTGACACGAACTAACTTACTCTTCTTACTTCTTCTTCCTCCTCACCTCAAATTGCGCCACGCTCAGTAGGGATATTTGCTCTCCTTCCCCACAGCGCTCTCATATACCAACTCTTATACCCGCGCTCTCTCATTAAAGCACTCTCGCTATTCTTATTCCTTTTTATCCTCATTTATTTCCATAGCGAATACACAGAGAGACTTACGATGACTATCAATTCTAATAAACCAAGTAAATTCCCGACATATGGATATGTTTGTGCATTAGCCGTTTGTCAATGCAGAATAGCGGACAAAACGGACGGGGCAAAAATTGCCAAAAAATCTGAGAGTCGACTTGCAGTCCATTACGTATGTTTTTATTTATTTATTTATTTCAACTAAATAGCAAATATCTGCCATATAATGCGATTCCCTTGCCTCTGTCCGAATAAAGAGTGCTTTTTAATTATGTGCTCCAACGATATGAGTATTAACATCTAAGGACAATTGAACATGTAAAAAAAAAGGTCATGTATCTCGAAATTCGTTTTACAAATATCGAGAGCAATCGGACGAAAGTGACTAGAAGGTCTAGATGGGACAGAGAACTTTAATAGATTTAGGAGATAGGACGAACAAATATGCCCATTAATCAGTTGTGAAGGGCGAACCCTCCCACCACAAATTTAATAAAAATAAAAATAATAATAATAATCAATAATATAAGAATAATAACAAAAAAAAATTAGTATAAATAAGTATAAATAATAATATAACCAATAATACAATCTAAATAAATAATTTAAATAATAATTAATGAAGTTAAGACGTTTTCCCCCTCAATAAAAAATGATTTTTCAGAGCGATCTATAGTAACAATGTGTAAAGGGAACGAATGAGGACATTCAGAGTTTAAACAACAAATTGACATTCTGGAATATATTTTTAATAATAGAAAGACTGTAATCGAACTTCTCGGCGTGGGTTAAATCGTCTTAACTTCATCAATTTTCGTTATTTCTTTAAGAAATTGGTTTTCTTTTATTCATAATTGACTAGACAACAACAACAGATGCGCATTATTGAGAAATATTGTTGATTTGTTTAAAAAAAATGACATCAAAGTCGAAAAAACACGGAAAAAAAGTGCGAGTTGAATATTTTGAACCAAAAATTATGTCTTTCTCATTCGAAAAAAACAATCAGGGGTGCCACAGAAACCACTTCCGCTGCAAAAACCCTGAAAAATGATTCCGCGGTGCCACAGCACTTCCACCGAAATAGTTTTTGTGTGTTTGAAAACACAAAACGTGACGTCATTTTCGATGCTACCAGATCGATAGATTCGACATTTCGAAGTCGGGTTCAGTGATGCCACATATTGTAGTCAGATCAAATTTTATTTATTTTCGCGCCAACTTTTTAAAGTTTTTTCTTTAATAAGAGTAAAACAAATCTAAATGAATTAGCAAAATTGGTTACATAACATTGTTTAAAGAATAGAAGAACCCAAAACACAGCATTTTACACTAATTTGATTAAAATATTTGCTAATCAAATACATTCGTGAGGTTATCTTGGAATATGGCAGCCCTGCCAGCCAATATCGAATGGTTTGTGAAAAAACTAAAAACACCTAACTTTTTCGATGTTCTGTGGCACCGAGGAATTGATTTAGCGGAAATGCCTTTTTGTGGAAATGAAAACACCGGTGTTTTGCATGGCACCCCTGAATAAGTTATTTTTTTCCTGTAAGCTACTCCATTAAGCTATAAAAAACTTCACGACTTTTTCAAATTGGTCAACAACTTTTCGAGCAGGAATTTTCAAAAGTGAAATAGTGCCGAAAAACGGTTTTTTGACCATAAATCAAGATTTTGAGGGTGTTAGAAGAATTTAAAACATGGGTTTGTATTATATTCAACCTGCTTAACGATCTCTACTAGGTCACTTTAAAAGTTCTTTTACTTTTTCAAAATTTGTTACACTGTGTAATATTATGACTAGGGTAAACAATGTATAGTTAAGCAATAGATATAGCTATAATAGATTAACTAGATTTAGGACTACGGCAGCCACATACGATAGTTATAAAACTATCACCACTAACGCGAGCTCGATCCGTTAGTCTGGAAGGCTAACGCACATTGACAAACATACACAAGCAATGAAACCTACCACGAAAAAGTAGGTCACATGACTTACGACAAGACGAGCAAAGCAGAGGAGCGAGCGAGAGAGCGCGAGATCACGCCATAGAAACTCACCCCGAAAATTGGCACGCGCCAATGAGAGCAACTGGGAGGGGATGATCGGACTTCGGAAAGAAGTTGAAAAGAAACTCCGCGAGAAGTTTCGCGAAGCGAAGCGGAGTTGAGTTCGAGTAAAGCGGTTATTGAAGTCGGAAGCAAAAACCCGGAGATCGGCGACCAAAAGCCGCGTGTGCGTGAAAACCTTGGAACTTGTGATTTTTCTTGACGAGGAGATACGGGCCGGCGAGTGCCACCGTAACTGGAAACCGGAGTTGGAGTTTTGGAGTTTGGAGCCAAAGGAGCATGTGGCAATGTCAGGCCCAGGACCAGCGGCGTGGCAGAGCCAGTTCGCGTGTGTGCGAGGGAGTGAGACGGGTGAGTGGTAGTGAAACCGCAACGAGGTAGCTAGAGTGTGTGTGTAGTGTTAAAATCTCTGCGAGCCTTCGATGCGGTGTCACCGAAGAGTGCGGTCAGACCGTCTCTGGCTAAATATAAGTTATTAAGTAAAACTAACACGAAATTATGGAAACCCTAAAACTATGAAAATTGTGAAATTAGGAAATTATGAAAATTATGGAAAAAATAAGAAATTAAACAAGAAACCGAGAATACACTGAGAGAAAAATACCTTGAGAAATAAAACCAAAAATATAATAATAATCAAATGAATTTATTAAATGGTTTCTTTTACTAAATACAAGTTGGGCAAACGGCGAAATATACCACTGTGTGTCATTTTTTAAGTCATGGAAAAATAAGCAATGTACACTATGTTCCCGTGAAAGCACACAAAAAAAGAAGATATACGTGTCTTTGCGTTTTTCACCTACACGTGCAACTTTTTTTTATCGTATCGACAAGTTTTTCGCCAAAATTAGATTTTTTCGAAAAAAGTATCATTTTATTAAGCTCATATTTGGAAAACCGTTGGGAATTTTGAATTTCTTTCTGAAGCAAAGTTGTAGCTCTTGTCACGGCTAACAAAATATATAAAATAAAAATGGATAAAAAGTTCATCTTCAAGGTCAAAATCGCAAAAATGCTAAAAAATTAAAAAAAAAATGTTGATATCCACCAAGTTAGCAGGGCAACTTTGGAAAATCAAAATTTTTTTTATGCCATAATTTGCCGTTAATTATTCATGAAATAATAAAATTGCCGCACAACTTTTAACGTTTTTGTTTTATTTTTTAAAAACACAAAGTTTTTTTCAGGAATAACACAGTGTTACAACATTGACAAAAGTGAATTAAATTTTTGAAGTGACCTAATAGATATTGTGTATCTGGTCGAGTATAGCACAAAACCATGTTTGAAATTTTTCTAACACCCTCAAAATCTTGATTTATTGTTAAAAAACCGTTTTTCGGTTCTTTTTCACTTTGAAAAGTTCCTACTCGAAAAGTTAAAAATTTTTATTATTTTGTTAGCCGTGACAAGAGCTATTTTTTTTTTGTGTTGCACTGTGTACTGCAACAAAAATATAGCGAAATATATGGGGAATAAAATAACGAAAAATATATGAAATAAAATATTCATGTGTAGAATGTGCTACACTGAGAGGGAAAATTGCAGATACAAGTATGAATTCAACTTGGCAGGGCCAGGCACAGCCGGCCACGTGAAATCCAGCAGTTCGAGTCGGGAGTCGTTTGCCTCCGACTAGAGAGTGAGCGCTCAGATTTTTCTTTCCTTCCCTCGCGGCCCTCTCTCATAAATAGTAACTTGGTCTTTTCCCCTGTTGAACCCGATCAACTTATTTTCTTTCAAGTGTAACCCGGTGGCTGGCAAACTCCTCCTCACGCCAGCCGACAGTCTCATCCAAGTCACTGTGTCCCAGATCTTATAAATTTTTCTGTAAGAGACCCTGGCAGGACTGAGTAATATCCCAGCCAGCGAAAACTACCTCACAGATGGAGCCCGAACACGGAAATGGGGCTAAGGAATTTTTGATGAGAATTTATGGCCTAAAGACCCATTGAGTTACACTGAAAAAAAAAATTAAATTTTTTTTTTGTCTGTTGCGGGTACGATAGAGGAAATGTTCTGAGTGCATTTAAGGGGGTCTTCTACTTACAATTTTTTTTTGTTTCGATTTTTTTTTTTAATTTTTTTTAAAGACCAGAGAATGTGAAGAATACGCCATATAAAGGGTTTGGTAAAATTCGCATTCCTTCATGGGTAAACGAAGGCCGAAAGATTGCGACCTCCATACGTTTCTACCATTTCCCCTAACTTTAAACGCGTTTTCCCGAAAATCGCCTTTTTTAAACTTTCTGGTATCACTTCTACCAGTAAGTTTCATCGAATCGAACCAATTTTTTTCCTACTTCTTTATCAAACAATTCTCTATGCTTTTCCGAGTACGATTTTTGTTTTGTTTTTTTATTTAACTTTTAAACCCTCTAACAGGTGAAAAAACATGGTTGAAAATTAAACTTTTTACAAAAAAAATATATTAAAAACAATTTTTAATTTAAAAAAAATCGTACTCGGAGAAGCATAGAAAACGTAAAACTGCATATAAATAAAATTAATTTTTTTCAATTCGGGCAAGTTGAAGGGTAGTTATGATACCAGAAAAATTACCCCTAAAATTTTGATGACCCCACGTTGACCCTATATAATCCACGAACGACCTGCTGCACACCCTTAAAATTTCCCGTAGTGTTAAGTTTAAAGATGTATAAAAATAATAAAAAAATAACTATGTCATTATCTTATATAGTTTTCTCACAATTAATTTTTGAAAATAGGCCAAAATTTCGGCCTCGTAAGTAGAAGACCCCCTTAAGAAGAGGACAACATATAGCAATAAAAGCATCCCCAAGAAAGAAAATATATGTTTTAAGCAAAGCTCGAGACATAACATGGAAAGAGAGATAAGAAAAGTTCAAAGCAAAGAAGATAATAAAAGAGCGGGTCCTCTATCGGTCAGCCCATCAGGTCGGGAGATTTTTGAAAACACGAGGTAGGGAGAAGCTAACCTATTCCCCCACAGCACAGCCATCTTGTTTCACTCTCATCGTCGTCTCTCTCACACCCGCAATGGTATCGATCTACTTCCATATATTCAACGGGATCTTCGAGGAGTTTGCATACAACCGTCGCCGAGTCAACAAGTACAGTCACTACTAAGCTGAGTTTATAAAATCGTCGTCGCAGAATTTCATAATCGTTTTGCCTCATCCTTGTTTTCTTCGGTTCGCTGGAGCATTTTACACGCCGTCGTGTTTCGAAATAAATACGTAAATTTCTTGAGCTTCGTTTGACCCCCGCAATAATTTGCATTGTGTCGAAAGATATTTTTCTCGTCTTGAGTTAGTCCCGAATAATATTTCTTTTTTTCGCAAACATGGGTGCAAGGTGGATCTCATATCTCCGCAAGCGGGAACTGGAGGCAATTTTAAAGGAATTCGGTTTGGAAGCAACGGGATGCGTTGAAGAAATGAGGAGCCGGTTGGCCACATTTAACAATAGGGAGGATCATGTCTTGGATATCGTCGAGCGGCTCCAGGCTTGCGAAACCGAGATCGCGGCTGCAATCAACAAAAGGAAACAACGATCACCGAGCCCACACAACCCGGGTCCCACGCAGCTCCAGGTTCCAACACCCGGAGGTGTCACCGATGTAGTCGGAGGCATGGACGCTAATCCGGTCAGGAGGGATATTTTAGCAAGGAAACCCGAGATGACAGCAGCCACCTTGGCGGAGAAACTTCGGAATTGGGGGATAACCTTTGACGGAAACACGGATCCGATAACTTTTATTCAACATCTCGAGGAGCGAGCCACCGCATACGAGGTCAACGTGGAGAAGCTGCCGCAAGCCATTCCCGGACTGCTGACGGATACTGCGGAAAACTGGTTTAGGACCAGCCAGCTATTAGTCTTGGGCCAACTTCAAGAAAGCGTTTCTTGACTTCTTTTTCCCGCCGAGGTATTTTCAGCGACTTGAGGACGACATCCTCACCAGGTATCAGCGACAGGGGGAGTCGTTCAAACAATATTTGGTAAATATCCGACTGTTGATGCACAGAGCGGGGTATAATCAAAAACAGGAGTTAGACCAGATCTATGAGAACCTACAACCGGATTACCCATTGTTCACTAGGAGGCACGAGTTCACGACGCTGGAGCAACTGACTGTCTTAGTGGTCAATTACGAAGTTACTCGGGATCGGGATACGGGACAGAACTGCGCGGAAGTGGGACACTATGCGAGCGGATGCCGGAGTCGCCGAGTTATTTTCTGCTGGGAGTGTGATCGAAGAGGAATCTTGACCAGGGAATGCTGCCAAGGAAATAATCCGGGAAACGAGAGGAGTCTTCGTCAGCACGGGGAACAGCCGGAGACTGCCAGGAGGAATCCATGTGGTCGCACTTCTATCCAACTTATGGGGGCCAAGGCTGTGTCAGTGAAGCGTGTGCGCCTGTCGCCGCGTCGATCCGACTCAGCTAGTGGTAGCTGGCAGTCACATGCCTACTACTGAAGACCGACCATACGTGGTGAAGAACCACATCCTGCTCGAGGTGCCCCTGCTCTAGACTAAATATGGCGGATCTAGAGAGGACAACTCGAAAAAAACCGTAATCACCGGTGTTACCGTACCGTGCCCCTGTGATGAATGGCACTACGTTAGTGTGTCTTTGAACGGTGGCTTCCGGATACCTGGCACCTCCGGTCGTAAAAGCGCCCGATCCGGGGTATGAGGCTCTGCCCCGGGGGATACTTCCTTCCTCACTACTCGTGGGACCAATATATGGAGACCAATACAAGTAACTCAGAAACAGGGTGCTCTAGCAGCCCCAAATCGATTAATATCGAACCCACTCGGGAGCCCGAAGAAGCCATGGACGTCTGTTCACAAGGCTCTGGCACCGATACCATCACCAAGGAAGAGGAAGAAGCCCTTCTCGCCTCTCCCAAGGCTGACAAGCCAAAGCGGATCGCTCTTTCGGGCGCCGCAAGGAAAAGGTTGCGCAGACACCTTGCGAACGGCATGCCCTTAGAGGAGGCCAAAAGGCTCGCCCAGAAGCCTATGGACCCTCCTAGAGCAGTGCCCAGCAAGAGTGGCGGGACCAATAAAAGGGTTAGATCGGCCAACACGACCCCAGAAGGAGTGTCGAATAAGAGGCCCATGACCAAAACCGCGGCACCTAGTGCCTTGACGAAGGGTCCTGCAACA
>VNJV01016766.1:0-22269 GCA_008042635.1 Drosophila nikananu
GTCTTAAGATCGAATTGTAAATCTATTATAACTAAGACAAAAATGTATTACTTTCAACTAGGAAAGCTTTTCCGATGTTACTTTTTATCAGCTTTATAAATCGGCATATTAAGTTAACAAATATAAAAACTTAACAAATTTTATGATTTTCGACAATTTATTTGATTTAATCCCTTATAAAATTAAAAAAAAAAAAATAATATAAAATTCTGAAACGCACTTGCCTAGATTGACTCGGCTGGTGATGCTGATAAAGAATATAAATGATATACAGGGTCGGAAATAACTCCTTCCCAAGTTCTGATATAAATTATAATACCCTTAAAATAAAACAAGAAAATTAAATATTAGAAAAAAGATTAAACTTAAAGAGGCATAAAAGATCTAACATCTGGCCGCAGTGCAACAAGGCCTTTGTAATAAAAAAGAAAAAAAATTATTTTAATCTTCGATTTTTTATTTTTAATTCTTTTAAATTAAGGAATAAAGCCGTAAGCCAGGCAACAAGGCTAGAAACTCAATGCCGGGTAACTCATAGTCAGTGTTCTCGTTTTTTTCCCATTTTTCGTAGCCTCGTGGCGTGTGTCTCTGGGTGCCAGAGTTCCTTGAAAGGGATTAGGCAGCGATTGTCTAGGCGACCTTCGCCACGGCATCAAGAGCAGCAAAAAAAAAAAAAAATACCCTTTATTTAAGCCATCCCCAGCCACCCATCTGCTCATGTGTGTGGGTGTGTGTAAACACCCACTCAACCAACTCACAGAGACAGCAGGAGCCCCTCTCTCATTGCCCTTTGATTTCGCTGTTTGTGACATGTGACGTCCGACTTGCAACTCAATTAACGTCGCGTTTATTTCATTAGCGCGAAAGCAAAGTAACAGCAACGAAAAATATTTGCACTTTGCATTGGCCACTGGAAAAAAGGGTGGAGTTTGAAGAGGGACGATAGCCCCCCAGAGGTCCTTAATTAGCTGATTTGATCGATTCATTTTGAGCGCTGTCTCTGCAACTAAATTAATTGAAATGCCACACTAGGAAGGCAGAGTCCTTGCAGTTGAAATTTAATGGTTTCAGCCATTGAATCCCACTTTTCTCTTAACTCATACTATTTTTTATTTACTTAATGTCTGTGTAGAAACTTTAGCTTAATTTTAATAAAGTAAATAATATGTAAGCACTCCCGCATATTGTCGCCCATTTCGTGTCTCATTTTGTAATCGTTTCTGTACTCGTTTCTTGTTAGTACTATATTTTAGCTCTGTATTTACATAAACTATTAGCAACCCGCTTTTATACCTTATGCTATACCTATGCCCTGCGTTAATTTTCCATTAGTTTTCTCTTCCAATTTGAAATCGGGCAGGCGCATCAAATGCCCCACAAATGGCAGAATGTCGCCTTCCTGTCGCCGATGTTTTGCGATCACTGTGGGTCTCTTTTGCACGGCATCACGCACAAGGGTCTCAAGTGTCGAGGTAAAGTCTCCTACGAGTACATATATATAGTCCTATATAGTCCTTAAATATCCACCACTCACTCTGCGCTCTCCGCGGTCGCGTTATTTGCGGTGCTGCGGCGTACTATATGTCCTCGCTCATTTGCATTTTTGGCGGCGATGCCGCAGAGTTTTTTAGATTGTTGCAATTTACAATTAGCAGCGCTTTGTTCCCGCTCAAGTGTGCACTTCTCGTTGTGTTTGTTGTTGGGTGTTGAGTGCGGGAGGTGTGTGTGCGCGTCGGTGTGTCTGCGAGTGTTGTGCACACTTGTGCGAATTGTTTGTTGTTTCGCTGACAAGTTTCCGTCCGCATTTTCCCGCTTGCCCCTTTTCGTTTGCCCTGTGTTGTATTTTCCCTTCTTTTCATTTTCCGTTGACAGTCTTAAAAACTTGTTAATTTTCACGTTATATGTAGACCGTAGTGCATGTGGAGCTACTTAATAAATGTTTGTTAATTCGAAATGCCTATTAGAGATACCTATATTTGCGTTGTTGTAGTCCCTTGTTTACCTTTTTATGGGGACACTAACTGGCTCTATTTGTTGACTTACCCAGCTGTTTGCCTTTTGGCCAAATAATAATAAACAAACGCGTGGGTGGCCTTGTACCGCTGTGGAAAATCTTTGAATCCTCGAACTCTTTTTCTGGCAGTGGTGGAATTTTTAGTGTAAATTTTAGAGCTGGCATCCTTCTTTTCCAAAATACCAAAATTCTTCTGTATAAAAAATTATCAAATTCTACATTGCCCAGCATATGGATTTTATACTTAATTCCACGGTGGCATCATTACTTAAAATCGTGTCTTATCTTCAGACAACGCAGCAACTTGTTTAAAGAAATTGACTCTTTGAAACAATGATTCGTCCTTGATGACCTTTAAATTAGCCGTCTAAAACACTCGAATGATGGAAACATTGTTATATTAAATAAGTTACTTAAAGCTTTAGGTTGCCATGAGGGCACATCCTTTTAAATAAGATTAAAAGGTTGGTGTAAGCTCACCAGAGAATAAATAACATATAGGTTAAGTTGAAAGGTGTTTTAAACTCCACAGAAGCTGCTTTCTGAATATTTGTGGAACTATGCAAGTACAACTTTTCCCAAATCCACAAAACTATCTGTTGATGTATGCCAAACTGAAATGGGAAATACATATGAGAATGAAAGGAATACGGTTGAGAGTGGAGGCCGCATTATGTGAGCACCCACACAGTCATATCTGCGTGTTTGTTTTCTCCTTTGTTTTTCTTTCCTTTTTTTCTGTATGTGTGTTTTTTTATGCCATGCCAAAGGAAAACCCCTTTTTTGCCTTTGTATACACATTTTTGCACATTCTGTGCTGACCAACGAGCCACAGGGGCCTCCGCAAACGTAACTTAAATATCACGCATACGTACCGAGGGCTGGCCATTACGTATACGCAACGTTCGCCTGAGTGAAATTAAGACCGGGATGGAACCAAAAGTAATTTTACACTTGACCAAAGCGGAATGTGGCTAAAGGAAAGGAACAATAGTCGGGGAAAGCGGATATGTGAAAGGAAACTGAAGCAATCAGCGCAAACAGGATGATGCCCATTGATGCCCGTTGATGCTCTTGCTGCGGCTGCTGCTGCTGATGTTGATGATGGTGATGATGATGTTGACGATGGCACAGCGATTTAATTAAAAACAAAACGTATTGCACGAAAATGAATAGCAATTTGATTTTAGCAAATAATTTCCAATTGAACGCTTGCCACTTGTCAGAGTCAGAGGCAGACCCAGGTTCTTCCACTCTGCCACCGAGCAACAGTTTGTCAATTTCCTCTGCCAAGTCAGTAAAATGGAAAAAAAAAAGGTCAGAAAGACGGGGGTTTGGTGAGTGGGAGATTGCTTTATTTACCAATTCAATTGCCAGCAGCGGATTAATCGCCTGCATTGCCGCACAGGTAAACGTTAGTTATCAACATTCGCAAAGGTAAGTACTGTACTTCACTTTGCTCTGTGCGTTTGTGTGTGAGTGTCCTGTCTGTGTGAGCGAGTGTACTTCACTTTGTGCGAGACTGTACCCGTGTGAGTTCGTTTTCTGTTCCACGTTTCAACATCCAACTCATGCCTCTCGTCAATCCCACTAACCTAGCTCTCGAACCCCCCCACTTGAAAATCCCCTTTCAAAAGATCCCAAAGAAAATAGAATTTAAACCCCATTTTAAACACTTTTCCAACCCGTTTAGCATGTGACATGAACGTTCATGCCCGCTGCAAGGAGAATGTACCCAGTCTTTGCGGATGCGATCACACGGAGCGGCGCGGCCGCATTAATCTGGAGATCAATGTCAAGGAGAATCTCTTAACTGTCCAAAGTAAGTGGCCCCCAAAAGTCGGGCGAATACAATTTTAAGCCGCTTAAGCATTGTTACCAATTATGGTCTAAGTTTTTTATTTTGTTTCTTTTTTTTTATTCTGTGCGCGTGCCTTGGGGCTCGACAATGGTCAGTGTTGCCAGCAATAGCTTTGGAATGAATGTAGTCAACGCTGGCTTTTACCTAGGTTTCCAAATTAGGTTAAACAATTTGTATTTAATATTGGTTTGAATTATTAAATAATATACATTCTCTATACATCAAAAATTAATAAGCTAAATACTACATTCCAAGAAGCCGCTTCTCTCTCGAAAAAAAACAAGCTCAGTGAGCAACACTGATTCTGGCGAAAAGTTTACAGAATGTATAAAAAAGAAGGCAAGTGAAAATATTATGCCCCGGGAAGCCGCAAAGTTTTCCAAGCAACGCGCTTAAAATGTTACATCTTCGCAACAGTCTTTGCGCCTTTGTATTTCTTCGGCCTTCCATTGGCCGCCTCTCGTCTCGTTTCGTTTCGTTCCGTTTCCTGCAGCAGAAAAGTTGCAGGTCCTTTGGGCTCCTGGGGAAAATTGCTTACGATTTGCATTAATTCATTATGCGCGCTTAAGGAAATTCTCCGTATTCGTTCTCCTTCGTTAGCCGCAAATGCCACATAATGAATACTAAGCTGGAATGCAGTTGCAGAACAAAGGAGTGTAGGATGGCAGGATGGCAGTGCGCAAGGATGGCTGGATGGATGGATGGGTGTCCTCCAGGACACAATGCTTTGTCCCATGCCCATGAGCATATTTTGCGTAATTTCCATGGCGGCTGCTTTGTGTCAGGATTTTCCACTCACCCCGGATGGGCTTTAATTGACTGCTTATGCTTTACCCAGTCACACTCCACTCACCATTGTCCTGTTCTTTACAGTCAAGGAGGGTCGCAATCTCATACCCATGGACCCCAACGGACTTAGCGATCCTTATGTGAAGGTCAAGCTGATTCCAGACGACAAGGATCAGTCGAAGAAGAAGACTCGCACCATCAAGGCTTGCCTGAATCCTGTTTGGAATGAGACCATCAGCTAGTGAGTTCACTTATTATGGGTTTATGGATGCATTTCGGAAGCTGACGGTTTTAAAATTAATGTAAACCTTCTTCTAGTGACCTCAAGCCCGAGGACAAGGACCGACGCATCCTGATCGAGGTTTGGGACTGGGACCGCACCTCGCGCAATGACTTTATGGGCGCCTTATCCTTCGGCATCTCGGAGATCATCAAGAACCCCACCAACGGCTGGTTCAAGCTGCTCACCCAGGAGGAGGGCGAGTACTACAACGTGCCATGTGCGGATGACCAGCAGGATCTGCTGAAGCTCAAGCAGAAGCCGTCGCAGAAGAAGCCGCTGGTGATGCGCAGCGACACCAACACGCACTCCTCGTCGAAGAAGGACATGATCCGGGCCACGGACTTTAATTTCATCAAAGTTCTGGGCAAGGGTTCGTTTGGCAAGGTTGGCTTTCAATTTATATCCTTAAAAGATATTTTATATCCTAAGAATAATCCCTCTAAAGGTCTTACTCGCCGAGCGTAAGGGCAGCGAGGAGCTGTATGCCATCAAGATACTCAAGAAGGATGTGATCATCCAGGACGACGATGTCGAGTGCACCATGATTGAGAAACGAGTCCTGGCACTGGGCGAAAAGCCACCTTTCCTGGTCCAATTGCACTCCTGCTTTCAGACTATGGTGAGTCGGGGGTGTTAGGAAGGCGATCAAAGAATCCAGAGTGAAGAGTACCTCCTTTCCAGGACCGCTTGTTCTTTGTAATGGAGTATGTGAATGGCGGCGATTTGATGTTTCAAATCCAACAGTTTGGCAAGTTCAAGGAACCGGTGGCTGTGTGAGTATTTCGAAGAGTTTGAAACCCTTTTTAAATTCCTAATTATTATAATGTTATTTTATTTTAAAGATTCTATGCCGCTGAAATAGCCGCAGGCCTTTTCTTCCTTCATACCAAGGGTATCCTGTACCGGGATCTCAAGCTGGATAACGTCCTGCTGGATGCGGATGGGCATGTGAAGATAGCGGACTTTGGCATGTGCAAGGAAAATATTGTGGGTGACAAGACCACGAAGACCTTCTGCGGCACCCCGGACTACATAGCTCCCGAGGTGGGTTTAGACACTTAAAAAACCTTTTTCAGCTAGAAAATAAAACAAGTTTAATATTTATTTTTTCCCAGATCATTCTCTATCAACCTTATGGCAAATCGGTGGACTGGTGGGCCTATGGAGTCCTGCTTTACGAAATGCTAGTGGGCCAGCCGCCCTTCGATGGCGAGGATGAGGAGGAGCTATTTGCGGCCATCACCGATCACAATGTATCCTATCCGAAGAGCCTGAGCAAGGAGGCCAAAGAGGCCTGCAAGGGCGTGAGTATAACTTTATAAATTATTCAAAATATTTAGATATTAAGGGAATACTCTTGCAGTTCCTAACTAAGCAGCCGAATAAGCGTTTGGGCTGCGGTTCCTCTGGCGAGGAGGATGTGCGTTTGCATCCCTTCTTCCGGCGCATCGATTGGGAGAAAATCGAAAATCGGGAAGTACAGCCTCCGTTCAAACCGAAGATTGTAAGCAACTACAAATCATATACCTATTATTTAATATATAAATATTAATTTTATGAATAATACTCCACCAGAAACACCGTAAGGATGTGTCCAACTTTGACAAGCAGTTCACATCAGAGAAAACAGACTTGACGCCCACGGACAAGGTGTTCATGATGAACCTGGATCAGTCGGAATTCGTTGGCTTCTCCTACATGAACTCCGAATACGTTTTCGGTCCATAGATCTGCTAATCGGATCTAGTTTCCATGCTGCGAGTTGTGTCCTTTTAGTCTATTTTGATATTGATTACTAACTACTTTGCAATGCGAAAAAGACATCTTGTTATATATACGATTAGCCTTTGTTGTTAAGTTTTCTGTTTGATTTTTGCATATTACTTGTATCTATGTATGTATATTTATTGAATTGTTAAGTTTTGAGTTAATAGTAAGTGCTAAAAACTGTGAAACAGAGCTTTAGTTGTGGATTATTCGAATACTGTTCAAGGATCAAGTCTCACCCACCACTCACCTCAAGCCAAAGGAAAGCAATAAAAAATCATCATTTCAAAGTAACCATAGCGAATACTTGCATAGTCTGCGTAGAACTCTGATCGATGCTGTCTTTCCACAATATAAACTTCAGCAAGCTTTAAACCATTGCATTTTCCATTCTCCATTTTTCCCATTTTCCATATTCCATTTGGAAGTTAACTTTTTAGCCAATGTCTGAGTGTCTTTTGTGTAGGAAATTAATCGACTTTAATAGTTAAAAATGGCGGGAAAGTTGGCAAAGCTTCCCCCAGCAGAGGATAGAAGAGGATTCAGGAGTTTTTTGGGCCAGGTTCAAACGTCATTCGATTGTAGTGCTAGCCCCGGCATTATGATCAAATCGAAAAAGCGTTTAGGTGCGTTCGCCGATGAGGGAGACATTAATAAGCTTAGCAGATCACTTACTTCTCGGTTAATCGTATTCAATACTTAGGCAGAAATATCATAGAACGAGTGTTTTTTAAATTCCATTAAAATTAAAAAATATTACATATATATGTGGGTGTGCGTGTAAATTAATTTTACATTTTATTTCGAAAAGCATTACAAAACACACGTATATATAGCACGTCTATATATATAGCTGGCATAGAGTCTCAATGTACCATAACTAACAAATTGCATAGCAATAAGTTAAGCTTAGACGATACTTAACACTAAAACTGTAAAACTGTAAAACTTTAATAATGTAAAACTGTAAAACTAAAAACTAACAACTGTATAACTGTAAAACTAAAGCTTAAAAACAAAAACCGAAGAACCGTTCGCTCCCAATCGAGGCGTCAGTTGGTTCTTGCGATGAAAACTTTAGTACCTTGACAGGAACCTAGCTGCTAACAACAACTACTATTTAACTATGGGAAAAGACAATCTACTATAAGCATGTGAAACTATAGTCAACGTATATAGCCTAGACCGATTTCCAAATTAGCGCCAGCCGAGCTAAGCTTTTGTGCCTCTCGTAGCTATCTTTCTCTCATAGAAGAAACCTTAACAGAATTCACGCCAAACGAGGCTACAGAAATATTTATAGAACAATTATATTAATTTAAAACGAGGATAAAGATGATAAGGAGGATAAATGGGAGTGTGTAGCCAAGCTAACTGCGTTGGGCACAACAGAGAAACTTAGCCATCATCTAAACGTGAATTGGTAAAGCTTAATCGTAGTTTGAACTAGTGAATTCGATAAATACTAATATTAAATACATCAAATTGTGTAACTCCGAACTCGAAGCATTTAAAACGTTTAATTTAACTCTCTCCAATTTGAAATCAAAACGTAAACTAAGCCAACCAAGTAGATCAAAAGTACTCGCGATGAGTGCATTTCACAACCACGATGAGTAGCACTTAAGGTTCAAACCGGGAACTCCGAGTACTCCGGGATCTCCGAGAGTGAGGATGAAATTTGCTCGTACTTTTAACAATTAAATGTAATACTTAATTAACATATATCTATAGATGTATATGTGTGTGTCTGAATTACTTTAATGAATTTTATGGCAAATAAATGATGGAGGAAAGGAGTAAAACATTTTTCAAGTCTGTTCCAATATTGAAAATATTACATTTTGAAAGGAAAGCAAATTAATTTTTATTATCGAACTATATACATATTGAAATTGCATATTGTTAGGACTTTAACGTTTGGTTTAGAGTCGACATTTTTACAAAGCATATTTATGTACTTTTGATGATTTTCAAGGTCACTTTTTCAAACCAAAGTCTCATACGTATGTATTTTTATTGCATATTAACTTAGTACAAACGGAAAAAGAAAACAAATAGATATATATACACATATACATTATAATTATATCTACGAAATATCGATGTGAATTACCTAGAGATATATACGATACCATACGATATCGCTCGAGAGCCAGCGAAATCTTCCAAATAAAAAACAGAACTCTCGAACAGGAAACCCGAACAAGAACTAAACTAAAGAAACTATTTTTACGTCTGCAAAAATCACCATGAATCTGAATCTGAAACTGTATCTGAGGAGTCAGTGTAAGCTGTATATGCATCAGCTATATACTTACATTTACGAGTACACACAACCGAATGTAATCTATAATTTATTGAGCCAAGCCAAACAAAGGGACAAACACAAATAAATCAAACAAACGGCTTTGGGCACATCACTCACACACATAAAATACGAGTACCCGAAAGTAAATAAAAATACTACTAAATACATCTGAGTCTCCAAATCGGAAAATGTTTATCTATGGAATGCAGGATACTATGATACCATAGTGGGGGTTATGGAAAAGAGATGATCTCTTGGAAATCATTTTTGGATTACAATTAAGTTATTTAGGAACCCTAACAGGAACACTGAACACTAGAGGTTTGAAATCATTGAAAGACGCTAAAGATTAAGCTTCAGATTTTAAAAAATAATATGTGCTGAAATCTTTAATATTAAAATAAATCTGAACCTTCCCTAAATTAATGTATAGCATATAGGGAAGTACAATATTATTATACATCTTTTTATAGTTCTGCTTGCAAAGCCCTTAAAGGTATCTGTTATTCGAAATCGTTCCCAATTGATCGTAAATTTGCAGTGCCCGGTTAGGTATGCAGTCAAAAAAAAGAGATTGCTAGGATGTCGGACCATACTATATGGTATCGTAGATATATGTACCTACAGATAGACCCAGGCGGAGAGGTCTGGCAATCCGCGGAAATAGAGGTCGATGTTGAGGTGGGTTTGCGTGGCGGCCTTATCATTGATTGCGTACAAATTAACATTTATGCGTCCGTTAGCGTTAGATAATCTTATCGTGAATTTGCAACAATTAGATAGACGTGTCCAGCAGTCGCTGCCAAATCATCCTCTCCAGTTAGTCAGTGAACAACATGGATAGTCATCGATTCGCTCCATCCATCAGGTACGCCGTGAATTTCACCAGGCCACCGGGCTGGCAGATGGGTCAGGAGGAGTTCACGGAGCACAGTGACATGTGCATTTTTCAGCGACGACCGCCATCGGTGGCGATCTTTGTCCTTTACGGCCTGGCTATTCCCACGCTCTCCGCCTTCGGTCTGTGCACGAACTTTATCAATGCTGTGGTCTTCATGAGACCCAAGATGACGCCGTCGGCCTTCAGCTATCTGGCTGCTCTATCCAGCATGGACTGCATCTCCTGTCTGCTGATCACGATGACCGCTCTGTCGAGAAGCTACTTCTACATGGATCCCGTCTGGAATGCCTATGACTTTCAGTGGCAGACGCCCCTCTTTGGCATCAGTACGGGAGCGGCGAACCTGGTCCTGGCCTGCTTGAGCCTGGACCGATTCAGCTATTTGTCCAGCTTCAAGAGGAACAATGGAGCAGCTCCTCGCTTTTGCCGACGCAAGGTGGCTCGATATATGATAGCCATGGCCATCAGCATTTCCATAGTGGTTAATATGCCATATTTTTTCGTCTTCTACTTGGGCAGTGATGGATACTGTCATGTCACGGACTTTTACTACTCCAAGTGAGTAATGGGAGAGTACTAATCGGAGGAAAAACTCGATGATCTATGTTCTCAAACTCTCCACAGTTTCTACAAAGTTCAGAACTGGTTCACCTTTGCCCTTTTGGCCCTCCTGCCGGCCATTTTTCTGCTGATTGGCAACACGGCAATTATCATAGCCTTCCGCAAATGGACAAAGCAGAGTCGGCTGTGTAATGCCGGTAATAATAATAATCGTACAACCGCCAAGCGATATCAGGTGACTTTTAGATATTGAAAATGTTTAAATTTCGAACATATAGTAATTTCTTTATAAATCTAGCACCAAATGAAACTGACCATTAGCATTGTGATTGTGATTACCTTGTACCTAGTCGGAGAACTGCCAGCTCATATGACTTCAAGGAAGAGCTCGCTGAACCTGATCTTTGGCGGCGATACCAACAAGGTGGATGAGGGGTTCATGGAGCAACTGGAGGTGATCTGCATAACGCTAAATGCTCTGCAGTTGTCCCTGAATATCGTGGTGTATGCTGTGATCAATCCTTCCTTCATGCCGGAGTTCTTCCTGCTCCTCAAGGGAACCTCCGACGTCTGCATTGGACTGTGCTGCTTTCGGGCTATGGCTCGGAGTTGGAGGCGCTGTCTGGCCCGGAGACAGCAGCAGGCCACGGCAGAGGAGCGAGTGGTTAGCGGGGTGGCGCCCCAGCATCTGCCGGCGGACGAGGCCCTGCCCTGCGGTTGCGAGAGCTGGGCCAGTGATTCGGGCTGCAAGAACGATGCTCACTGCAAGATAGCAGTGGGCACATTTACCATGGTCAAGGACTCCGTGCAGGACGAGGAGGTTCTTTCCCACCGCGAGCCGGAGGTCTTCACCACCAGATCGAGCGCCTGCCTACACACTAAGGGAGCCGAGCCCGACGAGGAGTCCATCTTTAATTCTAGCTTTATTATAATAACATAATTTCGTGTAATATATTTAACTATATTTAAGATTTATAAATTATATCAGCATAGTGCTGTAACGGTTCAGAAGACGATTCCATATCTTATTGGTGAATCCTCGTGCCGCCTTTTCGTCTCCATCAAACACCTTGTAGTAGGGATCTCCAGATTGGACCTTGTGTATGACTAGACGCATCATTCCCTTATCCTGCTCCTGGTTTCTATGCAGTTTTCGTAGCATTAGAATGCGTTTTCCGGTGATTCCTTTTTGGATATCAGTTGCATTGCCTTTTTCCATTGGTTGCTCGGCACCGACTTGAAAAACAAGAAGAAAAACTAGTAGGATGAGGAATGACTGCAGATGCATCTTGGGTTCGAAGTGAATCCAATGCCGACTCGGAGAAAACTGAGCTAGAGATGAAAAAACAACTGATGCTGGTAAAGATCTTACAACTGAGTAAATAAATGAAAGATTGATGAGGACTGCTGATAGGAAAGGCCTTCCAAAACAGGTTCGGAAGAAGCATCATTATTAACAAACGTCTCTATGTCTTGGTAAACAAGTAAATAGCCACTATGAGACCATATAGTCCCAACACCTCAGCAAATATCAGTATCAATATGACAGCAACAAAGAGTTTCGGCTGCTGGGCAGTACCACGGACTCCAGCCTCACCAACCACGCCGATGGCAATTCCAGCCGCCATTCCAGAAACGCCCACTGCCAGTCCAGCGCTTAGATTCAGGAATCCCTTGAAGGCACTCATCCGAGGTTGCAATGAGCCAGCCAGCAGGACAGAAATTACCAGGCCATAAATGGCTATGATGCCAGCCATGACGACTGGCACGACCGCCTTCATGATGAGCTGCGGATGCTTGACCGCCATCGAGGAGATACCAACCGCAGCCTTCGCAGTGCCATAGGCGGCTCCCAACGTGGAGAAGGTAATGGCCGAGGCGACGCCCATCACGCAAAAGAAGAAGCCAGACCGAGGCGTATCCAATGTGACCTCGCCCATGCTTAGGGAATTTGCAAAGAGCACAGTTTTCTTTTGTTTCAATTCCGACACCCAGATACCTTTTGATGTTTTAGGTAAGAGCTACGTGATCCTAGAACTCTCTCACAGACAAGGAGTATCAGCGTTACTTACATTTAATAATTCATATGTACACCGTTCTTAGACTAAATAATTTTTTTCAAAATATTAAATAGGATTATACTTTGACTGCTTGAACATCTTAAATAATAATTAAAATATTCCTTGTTTAATTCCGTTAGAGCACCTAATATTGGTCAACGTTTTCACTGAAACTATGGTAGGGTCCCTTAAAAATTATGAATTTCAATAAGCCCTCTGAGCTTAAAAAAAAATTTAGAATACTTTAAAGTAAAACAAAATGAAAATAAGCGAATTAATGAACCTTTTTGGCAAGTTTATGTACAGTTTAGTTACTGTACTAACTGAAGGAGGGATACAAAACATTACTTTCCCTGCAGTTTTGACAGAAAATCCATAAGGAACTGATGCCTTCCCCGTATCTCGCCAATGCTTCGATGCAGGAGCTTAGCGCATATTCGCCGGATGAGCTGTTCTCGATCGCGCGCCCCCAGCTTCATCTCAATGAGGATTACTTTATCCTCATCCCGGGTAAAGGGAGCAGAGTGGGAGCTAGTAGACTCGTCTCTTGATGTGCTGGCCGCAGAGGCTGCCGTTGGTTGATCTCCGGCTTGGCTGCAACTGGCCAGCGTCGCCACCACATCTAGCTTGCAGTCTTCGTCGCTATCAAACTGTGTGGTAATCACGTGCTGCGGTGTACTGCCGCCACTGACTTGCAATGGCTCCAGCTCGTCTTCAGATTGATCTAGATCCATCTCAAGGGGGGTAAAGACAGGCTCCGCATTGTCCTCCTGGCTCTCCACCTCGATTTTTGTTACAACGGCAGGACTGCAGCGCAGTGAAGGTGTTGGAGCCGGCTGCTTGGCCTGCGCAATAATCCGAATTCCCGCCTTCGTGTCTGCCGAATCGCGAGCACTTTCCTGGTCGATCAGCGTGCGCAAGCGCTTGGCGCACTCGATGGCTGGCGAGGAGGAAGGCTTCGACTCGTGGATAACCACCATCGGTTGGTTATTGGCGCGTTGCCGGCCCTGAGTTTGATTGGAAGGGGATCGCACCTTCTTGCTGGGCGACTTCCGCTTGTCCACATGCGGAGAGTTATTGGCCATGGCTGGCAGGGGACTCAAGCCGGAGTTATTCAAGGCCGACTGCTTGCGCGGTGACATGTCCCCGAAATTAATGGCAGTTTTCTTGGCATGTGGATGATGATGACCATGAGAGTGGCCCACGTTGGGCGTACTGGTGGCTGCATTACTAAAGCTAGAATTGGTATATAAACTGGCATTTAATCGGATTGCATGCGCCCTCAGGCCCGCCTCGTCGCACATCTCAATTGATGAACAGCTATTCTGCTCATCACCCGTTGTATCAATGACCAAGGCGCGACTGGCATCGTCCTCCTCGCTCCGATCCGCAGCATCGTCGCTATCTGCATTGGCAGCCATGCTGAGCAACTTCTCCCCCTGGGCGCGAATGCCATGGGCGCAGGTCAGTGATTCGCTGGATACGGATGACAAATCGTGGGATTGTTCGTTGTAGATACTGGCTGCCAT
The DNA here is from genome assembly GCA_008042635.1 of Drosophila nikananu. Lineage (NCBI taxonomy): Eukaryota > Metazoa > Arthropoda > Insecta > Diptera > Drosophilidae > Drosophila > Drosophila nikananu. The sequence goes on from VNJV01016766.1 coordinate 14,077, forward strand.
AAAAGAAAGCTTGGCAGGCAACAGGATCTTAGCACCGTAGAAGATCCGACCATTGATGTACTTTATGTGGCAACCGGGTTTACTTGGCTCCGGGACATCAATAAACTCCTGAATCATTTCCGTGTATTCGCCGGTGGTGTTGTTCTGCACATCATGCAGGTTTATGGTCTCCACAGGAGAGAGGATTCTAAAGAGAATATATTGTAGTGGCTACACAAGAGAGGTGCTTCCCAGGTTCGCTTACCTTTTGGGCGGCTTGCCCTGTGGAAATTGCTGCACAAACCAATCGCAGAGAAACTGATTACCCTTGAGCAAGGGCATTATCTTGTTCTCAACCTTTTTCATGCTCACATTCGGCAGCTCGGCCAATTCGCTTAGGCAAGCATAGATCTTTCGGATCTGGGCGGGCTGCTTGCAAAAGTAAATGTTCAGCTTGTTGATAAAGTTGGTGGCATTGCTGATCATAAAGTGCTGAAAGAATTTCCCGATCTCAGCCGCTTCCGCAGGTAGCAGAAAATTGAGGAACATCTCAGCCAGTTCGGGCAGATCGGGCAACAGGATCTGTTCCACTTTCTGTTAAAGAAATATTTATGAGGCAAAACCAAATGAGAGCAAAATGCAGCAACCCTTACGAGATATAGGTCAGATACTTTCTCCAGCTTTGGATCGAAATTCTGTAAAATACGGTTGAACTTTCTGCAATCCTCTAATCGATTTGCATTTAACAGTGCCTCCTCCACTTTGTCGTAGAAATTCAAGGCGAAAGCTGTACAGAAAGCGTTAAGAACGTTATAAATAGGTTAGGATAGCTAAACCCAAAATGAACTCACTGGCATCCTTGCGATTGCGTTCCTCTGGCGAATCCGGTTGTAGCATTTGGCGCAATATCTCCTCCTGGCGATTTGCCTTCCTGATCTTGGCTGCCTCGTCATCGGCTCGCGATCTCTTGGGCTGCGCTGCCGTCGGCGGTTTATTGGTGCTGCAGAACATCTTCAGGTCGACCAGCAGTTGTGTGTACAGTTCGAGGGCCAGGAAACGTCTGTACGTTCGCTGTACCGGCCCGCAGTCTATATATCTATCCCTACGCTTCTGCAGGTAGCACCCGTAGGACGTGATCAGAGAGTGACAGCGCTTGCGAAGTTTATGGCGCAAACGTCCACGCAACTTGTGGTAGCGACTGCGGCTTGGCGTTGATCCCCTACGCGATTTATTGGCGGATTGAACCTTTGGCTTAAAAATCTGGTAACGCGCCCTTTTCAGGGAGCTTCTACCTGAGGAGGTGGCGTTTATATCCTGCGTATGCAACAGATCCTGCTGTATGTCCTCGGCAGAGTTTTCTAATTCGCTAATCTGTAGCGTGTGTGTCAGCCCATCTACCTTGAAATTTATGGCTGGCGGAGCATCAGCATCCAATGGAGGTGGGGGAGGAGGCAAAGCCAAAAGGCCACTGCACTCGGCACTGGTGTGGAGGTTGCGATTAATATTCAGTACATTCTCCGCCAAGCTTCCGCCAGAAACAAATGGGACCGAGACCCCAGCGACTGCGCTCAGGCTTCCTGCGCCCGCACCACCTCCGAACACATAATTGACGTTGATGGTGAGGTGCGAGGGCTGCTCCTTGACGCGGGACTTCCTCTTCGCAGCGTTTTCCCTTGATTTGCAATCATTTGGCGGCTCCGAACCAGCGGCGCTGCCATCAGGGACCGCAGCCTCGCCTAGATTCTCGGGCAGCGGCAAATCCTCACCGACCGCCTCTCGCACAAACTCCAAATACGAGGCACTGGCGTCCGAGGAGGCTTTTGCTACTTTCCAGTGGCGGCGGGTGCGCTTTTCGTCCCAGGATTTCTGCAAAAAGTTCGCAATTGAAAATTTTCCGCGATTTATAAACACACAGTGATGGGAGAGTCTAAGGTACGCCACTATCGTTTGCGTTCCGAGATGGTTACCCGATTGTAAGCGATTGTTACTGGTAGAAACAGAGCAAAATTTCATGTATAAAGTGTTTGCATATCAAAAATGGTTCCAGTACCATTAAAACTATATGTAAATAAACTGTATAACTGTGTTTAACCAAAATTATGTTGCCAAAATTGTATTGGATATCAAAATTATGTACCCAATTTAGGTACAACAATCGAGATATATTCCATCACTGCCGATAACTTGTTACCTGCCTATCGTTATTTTGACTGCTCTAAAAGTAAGAGCGACAACATATTTCTTTTGTTTTTAAATAAAATAAAACTCGAAATACCCTGAAACCCAACTAATTTAAATCTTTTTTCCGCACGCCCACTAGACCTGAAGAATTCCGTTCGCTTAAAACACCGGGAACCAATTAAATCTAGGAAGATTGAAAACTGACCACGTCTGCACATTCCAACATGAGCAAAGTAACCTTCAAAATCACGCTAACTTCGGACCCCAAGCTGCCCTTTAAGGTGCTCAGCGTCCCGGAGGGAACTCCCTTTACGGCCGTGTTGAAATTCGCCTCGGAGGAGTTTAAAGTGCCGGCAGAGACGAGCGCCATCATCACAGACGACGGCATTGGCATCAGTCCTCAGCAAACAGCCGGAAATGTATTCCTCAAGCACGGATCCGAACTGCGTCTCATACCCAGAGATAGGGTGGGCCACTAACTAAGCTAATCTTCATTTTTTATTTCCCTGCGTATTTTCCCTTGAGATTTCCACCTTTTTCCACGCTAATTAAAATGTTAAACAATGTAAATTGAACATATTTCTTACCCGAATGTAGTATTGCCAGCCGCTGGGCAACTCATGGTAGCGTTCCCGAGGCGTCTTTACCAACCCGTCTTCGAAGCCCCAAAGGATGTTATTCACAGGCGGCGCTCGCTCACGATCCAAGAAATATTTCACGGGATTATACTGTTCCAAGGCTCGCAACTCGGTGATCTTCATAAATATCCGTCGGTCTGTCTTTCCACAAATCGTATCCTTGGCCATTCGATTGCAGGCAAAGCGTATAGGGTCGGCCCCCTTTCGTAGAGGTCTCTTTAAATTCCTAATGGCCGTCATGTGCTTCTCCAGGCCCATGGCAATGAGCTGATACTCGGATGGGGCATAGGCTGTGATCTGGGTCAGTTTGGGCTGGAAAGCCATTCGTGGCAGGTACTGCGGATACATGAAAACGCGACTGTCCAGCATGAGATCCATGATACGAGGGGCCAGCCTCGGCACCTGTCGCGTGTGACCATCGCTAGGGTAGAAGGAAGAAGATAGTTACAAAGTTGTAATAACCAACACAGACATATTTTTGAACTCACGTCAAATCCGTTTCCTTATTGATAAACTCCATCATCTTGGTATTTTCCTCCTCGAACTCCGTACTGCAGAGATCGTGCTCCCACTGCCTGACCAATTGAACGGCTTCTTTCAAGTTCCAGCAGTTAAAACTGGCGTCTCTGCTGGCCTTTTGATGAAGTTCCTCTAGCATTTCCCTGGGCTTCGCGGCCATTGGATAAAGTGTGGGATGCGAGTAGGTTTGCAGATAACTCTGGCTTAGTAACTGTGTGTGAATTCTTAGCTGCTGCTGGAGCATGTCGTGCTGGGATTGAGTAAAGCCTTTGCTTCTGGTTAGCTGATGATAGTTAACTGGTTGAACGTTGCGCAGATTCTCAAACTGTTCTTCGTACTCGGCATAAACATGCTTCTTTACTGAGATGTATTCCCACGTGAAGTTGGTGTCGAAGGGCTTTTTGTAGCGATCTTCATTGTTTTTATTAGGAGTCTGGGATTGGTTTGGCTTAATGTTGGTATTCTGGACGGTATCAGTTACCAGGGAAGCATTGAAGAACGTTGAATCATTATTTACGACTTTGGCGAGTTGGAAGCAATTGGGTTGTCCTGGCATTGGAACAGCAATCAGTTGGGGTGGCACACTCAAAGCATTGGTTGGTATGTTTACTACTTCGCATGGCGTTCCACCAGGACCCATTTCCAGATGGCTCTCCTGCAGCATTGCCACGGGAACCGGCATCACTTCCATTCCAATGTTGCTCCTATCGCAGGGAGTCGCTAAGACATTTGGCTGGAAGACCTGCTGCTCCTCCTGATGGCTATTTATCACAACCTGGCCATCGAAATCGATTTGCCGAGACACTTGATCGATCGGATTAATTGAGACATTGGTGCTTTCGATGAATTTCTGGGGAGTCTCGAGCTCCACGGACTCCAAAGACACTCCCTCCTGCAGCAAGCCCTCAAAGAGTTCAGATACCAGGTCGGTCAACTCCTTTTTGGATATATTGACATCACGTAACTCCTCGGCATTCTCGTACTCGGATTCCAAATGATCGGCGGCCACGTACTCCGGATCGTTGATGGGATCATCGTCGTCGCCCAAAAGTGTTTTGTCTGCAAGAAGTGCTAGTTTATAGAAGCATTTAAACTACTATTAGAAAGAACGCTTACTTAATGGCTTAGTGAAATCATTGAGGAACTGCATCCAGTCCGCATCGGTTGCGGTCATCTCATTTTCGAAAACATCGCTGGGCTCCAAGTCGGGCGGCACGAATTCCGACTGCAAATCCTCAATGGTAGTTTGCTGCAGACAAAGCTTGGAGCGCGTTCTCGTGGCTATACGGAGATCCTCATTGTCTATCACATTCTTATCAAATGGTACCTTGAAGCAACCGTCTTCGGAGAATTTAACCGGCGATTCTTCGGCCGCAGTGATTGGAGTTTGAGGTGTGCACGGATTCGAGTCGAAGTCCGAGGCCGTGGTGTTTGGATCATCATCAGACTGGGGGTTAAAGCAATGTTAAATACATGCCAAGGAATATGTACCGAAACCTACATGAAAGTCATCCTCCTTAAAGGTGTACTCCTCATCCTCCTCGTCAGAATGCAAGTCCTCGCGTATCAGAGCTTCGATGCCATCCGTATCTGTGGGCGTTTCGTTAAGGTGAGTCAGTGCGATACCCGACGTGCAATTCAGCTCCCGGGCTTTGGCTCGAGTCAACTTGGGAACGGACGGAGTGTCCGTAATGATGATGGCTCCTCGTTTCTGCTGGTCCGCCGTCTCCAGCTTCTTCTCGCGCGCCAGCTCATCCTCCGCTTTAAGGGTGACCAGGGCCAGAACGTGATCATTGCGCACCACACTCCGCACTACCTTGTGCATGTCCTCGCTGCTAATGGAGTTATCTCTGGCCACTTTCCGCAACCGGCGGTCAATTTCCTTGGCGTCCTCATCCACCTGCGAATCCAGGCTCTGTCGCTCACCGCGCCGTCGCTTTCGCGGCCTCCTGGGCGTCGAGCTATTGCTCCGAGTACCCTCGGTCTTTTTGGCACTGTTCGGCATTCTGAAGTTTCATTAAAGGACTGAAATTCCGACATAAACTTTGCCGGATTGCAAAACAAAAACACAAACAATGTGTACACAAAATGCCGCCACTATAATTATCGATAATCATTGCGTATCGATAGGCAGTCACGCAAACTATCGGTTAGGGCCACAGTTTCAATTGAAAACTAATGTATTTATTTTATAAAATATTGCGTTAGAAAATAAGTTAAGCTAATCAATTAATATTTATCTTTAAAAAAAAAGAGGGACATCAATAAAAACTATCCTTATTTACTTAAAACTTGCCAAATTGTCAACAATTTTATTATGCAATTTTTCAAAACTTTTACCTATCAATAGAATATTATTGAAAACCTGCATTGTAAGCCAAAACTTTGAGCTCCTCAACATTTTTTGTCATTCAATTTGGTGGACGATTATTTACATACTAATAGCAATTAGTTTACAGTCTCTTTGGCAACTAGCGACTCCTCCTCCAGCTTTGTGTTCTCCCTCCCCGTAGCAGTAGCCGGCTCACGTCCAGGGATAATTGTTGCAGAAGAGCACCGTTCCCACCAAGCTGTAGGTGGTGCACCATATAAAGAGAGCACCTGCTTTGGAGCGTAGCTTGAGCTGAGCCAGAGTCTTTGGCATATGGTCGGCAGCAAACCAGTAGAAAGCGGGGGTGGCCGAGGCCAGGAGTCGGGTGGACACCTGGATGTGCACGTAGACGGTGCAAACGAGGGTGAGAAACACGGCGTGCAGCACGAATGGGAATGTGATGTTCTCCTTGATAATTTCGCGATATCCAGAGCGCGTGAGGTTCGCCCAGACCTTGGCAACGAAGTCCCGCAGGTAATCGTAGCAGTGCCAGTGCATGAAACTCAGCATGGGCAGGGCCAGCAGGAAGTTTGGCAGCTGCTTCCACTTGTAGTACCGCAGGAAGCCCACATCCCAGTAGTGCGACTGTACGTAGGTATACGGGAATGGCAACGTGTACTGGCACCAGGGAGATTGGTGGGGTCCTTGCCCAGATGTTAAGTACTTCCTCTCCGCCGCATAGTCCATAATGTGCTTTGGATGTGACACCGTCATGGTGGGCAGGCAGTACAGCCTGTAAACGTAGAAATAGAAGCCGTGTAGAATGCCAATAGCTCCTACAATCGTTAGAGCCATCTTTCCGCGTTGCCAAACAGAGCTGGACTTCTCGCTAATAAGAATCTGTCGTGTGAAGAAGTAAAGCGGGAATCCCAGGGTGATCAGTCCGTTTGAGCGGCACAACAGGCAGGCGGTTAAAGCGGCTCCCAAGCGTAAGAACGAAAAATTTTGCGACGGCTTTAAGCACTCAAACATCAAATAGAAACTGGCATAAGCGAAGAAGGTCTCCGAGTAGGCGGCCGTGAAAAAAATCGTGGCCGGGTTAAAGCAGTAGATCAAAGCGGCGTTCCAGCTCTTGTTGAGGTCATTGAACATATAGTGGGTCAGCTGAAACAACAGGTTGGCAGACTCGCAGAACAGCCAGAGGTTTAGGATGACTGCCACTAGCAGGAGCAACGATTCCTGGGACAAGGGAATCCCAATAAACTCGCACAAGTATGCCACGTACCGCACCACCACCGGATACAGCGGATAGAAGGCCAGGCTGTTTTCGTATGAGTACAGGTTTCCCGCGATGTGCAGAAAGTACTCGCCGTCCCAGTTCTTCAGTCCGCCAAAGCACCACATTACCAGCTTGTCCATCCATTCCCAGCACGGCTTCTTCTCTGCGTCCGAATCTTGGCCTACTGGCATCCGGAATACGTCCGGTTTGTGCTCCGGCAGAGCTCCATTGGCCGCCAGTTGCACTATCAGCACCATAAGGCGACTGACCAGTGCCAGCTTGGTAACTTTTTGTGTCATTTCCCGCGATCTGTAGCGATGGGTGGAGTCATTCATCATCGGCGGCATGTGATTCATTTTAAATCACGGACTTACCTCTGGTTACAGCAATAAAGCTTCAGGCGGGACACAAGCCTCAACGGCTAAAAGGCGAGAAAGCTATTCGGACGCTTATAGGGCAGCTGCCACTTTCGGCGACATTTGCTCTGGGGGAAATTTTTATTTTATTTTACTTTTGGGCAGTGCGCCCGGAAAAGTAAAACATAGTATGACCAAAGATTGAAATGTTTGGTGTATTATTTGTTATTTTGAAAATATTGGTATTTCTACTTGGTATTATTTAATTACTACAGCGAATACAGTCCTAATTGATTTGATAGAGGCAAATACAATATTTTGGGAATTGGGAAATTAAATTATTTTGCATTAAAACACCTGGGACTAAAAAGTAAAATTAAAAATAAATTTTAAAATGTGTACATTTTTTGGCTTAAAAAACTCGAGTTCCTTTAGTGGTTTTTAGGTCGTAACTTGGCTAAAACTCAACGGATTTCAGTCTGGCTTGTCTTTTTCTTCGTAGTTTTTAATGAAGAACTTTTCTGCATTTAAAACTCTATTTATAATTTTTGGGCAATTTTTAACAATTTTTTCCTTTTCTGGGAAAAAATGGGTCAATTTTTGGATAAAAAATCGCAAACTTCTTAAATGGTTTTTTGGTCGTAACTTGGCTGAAACTCAACGGATTTCGTTCTGGTTTGGTTTTTTCTTCTTAGTTTTTAATGGAGAAGTTTTCTGCATTTAAAACTCGATTTCTAATTTTTGCCCAATTTTTGACAATTTTGACGATGTAACCCCTTTCATTTTCTGGAAAAAAATGAATCAATTTTTGGATCAAAAATCGCAAACTTCTTAAATGGTTTTTTGGTCGTAACTTGGCTGAAACTCAACGGATTTCGGTCTGGTTTGGTTTTTTCTTCTTAGTTTTTATCGGACAACTTATCTGCATAC